>NNCF01126148.1:654797-739694 GCA_002313205.1 Laupala kohalensis | reverse complement strand
AAATTTTAACGGCTAGAAACAAAAATTATTTGCAAATAAAACCTTTTTCTAACATAAATGAAATCCTCATTATTAAATGCGTGTTGTTTCTTGAGTACATTGCCGAGAAAAATTGTTTGAGCAGTGGTGGGGTGTGTTGGAAAGTGATTTTTTTGTGAGTGCCACAAATATTATATACGAAAATTCAAACAAATTCTATATGATATGTTTTAAAATCAGAAATATGTATAGAAATTATTTTATGATGGATATATTTGAGATATGTTTATTTTTAATGTTTGAAATTAACTTCGAGTACACAAGGCTCTTAAAAAAACTCGGGTGCAAACACTGAAGTGTAATGTGGAAGTGTACAGCAACTTGTTCTAATACCTGTCTGGATCTGATTTTTCAGTCAGATGTGGGACAAAAATTATTCCATATCTACTCCCCATCAGAATTTGTGCTTCCATCAAATCTCGTTCGGCAAGCAGTGAACTGAGATGCTTGCGGAGAAGTGCGAACCAGATATTCTCGGTTGCAGGTCCTTGAGATAAGCTCATTAGCAGGAGGTAATTTGGGTCGTGTGAAGAAAGTGCTTTGTGCTAGAGTTTCAATGATGGCGGTCTCTTGGAACCTACATGCGAAGGCAAAGAAGAGAACGGAAAAATGTCGTCTCAACCCCTTGCGGCATTCCACCTTTAATACTCTCCCTCGTTTTTCAGAGCGCATCTGAGCGATGCCAAAAGGTTGAAAATGCATGGAATTTATATAAGGAAACCTTTTAGTTCCATTGTGCAGAAGGATATATTATTTAAGTGAAAAACACCGTGTGTTTTCTTTATGCTGTCTTCGGTCACGGTCGTTTCCAAGTCACTGCTCTGCCCTCTCTTCATTCAGTCTGTTTTAATGCCTTAATCGGCAGTTCTGTTCCAAACTGCCATGCACAGGATCCCTCTCCGGTTGAGGCTGGGGAGGCAGCGGTGTGAAAGGGATTAAAGAGACGAACAAAGAAAGAGCAGGAGGTGGAGAAAGGAGGGGTCACAATCTATACGGAGACCCGTTCCTTACCGATTTCATAAGCTACATTTGCTCTGAAAATGTGTGTTGAATCGTCTTTGGCTCTGCGCGTCACTTTTCAAATGCTAGAGTCGAAGGACGGTGGAAGTCTTGAAGGCTGGTGATGATGCAGGACTTTAAAGATGAGAATATTATATTTCATGAAAATATCCACGAATCAAAACTAAGATAATTATACAGTTTGCGATATACTCGTGAAATAAATAGATTGATGGTGCTTGTGGTCGCAGTATTGCGATGAACGGGAACATTGAAACGGGAAATTTAACTCTTGCCTGTTGTACATGATGATGCGTTAGGAGTGGAATTACATATTGCACCGCTATGGATCGATGGTCAGACAATTGATCGCAGGAGTGACAGCCACTGCACTAACTTTTCATCATCCCTAGTCATTGTCCAGTCCTAAACAAAGCCTGTAACCTTCAAGGATACTCAGCGTTTTTTTTTTCGACTTGCCTAAGTAGTATTTGTTGAACGAGTGTTAAGACGAAAAATACGGCAATAATTAAGAGAAAGGTACAATGCTAGAAACATAAGTAATGTGCTAAAACGCGAATTACTAAATTATCGCATGTACAGCACCGTATCAGGGAGAGAACGTAAATAAATTTCAGTGGTACAAAAATGGGAATATAACCCACTGGATTAGTGGAAAAAATCAAGATTTTGTAGTTCTAAAAATATATCGTTTGATATACTAATTCATTATGACCATAATTTCCAAATTTTGTATTTTTCTTTTCCAAAATATGCTTCTTACAAATTTCCAAGCAGTTAACTTTCACGCATAAATTTTAAACGGTATCTCTGGCTAAAGTACGATTTCAAAAAATTCATTTATAAAAAATTGGTTGATCCTAAACATTACTCTTAACTCAAATCTTGGGATGTCACACGCGGAAGTAAAATGCACTCCAACAGGAAAAGTATGTTTCGAAAGTTACGATGCATTTCATAGGGAAGTCTTGGAGAGTTGGCAGAAGACAGAAGAGCAGCAATGGGTTTGCCGGAAAGGGAAAGAGCGTACCTTTGGTAGAAATCGGGCAGAGGTTTGCAGACGTGTGGACGTGGGATCGTACAGACTGTTTGGTGAGGGCACTCTGGCGTCTCCGCGCCACCGCGTGTGACTGCTTCCAACTGGCTGGTGTCCAAGTCGCGGTGATAAGGCGACGAGCGACAGAAGAGACGGGGTGTGGGTGAGTGAGTAAGTGAGGGAGGATGAAGAATAAGGGGATGGTGTGGTTTTGCATCGTGAGGTTGGGGAGAGAGGTTGAAGGGTTGGAGAACACTGAAGGCCCTTCATTGTGTGCGCGCGTTCGGTGACTTTCATCCTTCACTCGCCGCTCTCTCTTCGCCTTCTTCATAAGAATACACTGGCATTGTTGCGTCACGCGTCGTGAGTAATGAGGGTGAAGACGTCACTCTTTGGACTCCGATGGAAGGAGGGGAAGGATAATAGGAAATAGAGAGAGGTGTACAGATACTTGATGGCAGAAGCGATTATACTTTACCAAAAATAAATCTAAGCGAAAAACAGTGATATAAGTTTCTATCAGAAATTAATGCTTTTTCAAAATGTATATAACATAACGTAAATCATGAAAATAAAGCGACACTACTGTCTTTTATAAATTAAAAAGTTTTAAATTTAATGAAAAAATGGAGAGAAAACACACAAAAGAAACTTAGATCTACATCTTAACGGGGAGGATAATACATGTTAAATCAAAATGCATAACATCCCAGCATAACATCATACTTAGAATTCAAAATTATCTTCGTTTCAATTACGTAACTGGAGTACATAAAGTTGAATCAAACATCCTTTACATCTGAATCATCCATTGAATCATAATTATCCACATAGGCCAGAAAATGAATTCAATAATTTCCAGTTCACAATTATGTGTACAATTCAAACAATTATGTATACAATGGTTTGCGAAATTTTGAAATTTTTCAGTTCAATAAAATTTCTAGAAGAAAATATACTACGGAAGGGAATAGTCTCAATTGCATTGTTTCCAATTCGATCTAGCTGAGGTTACCATCATTCCCTTAAAACATGTTCTTTTTGATAAGTTGCGACAAACCAGAATTCCTCCTACCAAATTTACTTCATTCAAATCATATAGCTGTGTGGAAGTGCACGCCTTATAGCCTGAACCTCGCCATTGGATATTATAAAATTTGTATTTACTTACCGTGTTGTAAGATTTAGGAATCACAAAGTCTGTGATAAAATCTTCCTTGCAACACTAGTATATATATATANTATATATATATATATATATAAGAAATTTTTGCTTTATGATACGGAACATGTATATCAGAAATGATGTAGTGGCTCCGGTACATTACTTGTTAATTTAAAAATAAAACTGGTGAAGTAAAGAGGAACTGAAAAATTGACTGGGTGGGGTTACTTGGTCAGTTTATCTCTTATGCCATTACCTCGACCTCATGCACGCTGTTGGAAGCACTAACTTGATTCAGTTTGAAGTCAGATTAGTGAAGGATTCCTTTGCTTTGTATTCCAATACTTCTATTTGTCCGCGACCAATGTTTTCGCATGGAACAATATTCTATCGAGTTTGAGCTCGATCTCATTACTTATTCGCAACTGTATTGTCTGTTGAGAAACATGGGCTCTAATGACCTCGATGTTGACGAGCCCTAAAGCCCCACCAAAAAAAAAAATGTTGAGAAACGACGACCAACAATTGGGTTAGAACACGATGATACCAAGGGGTATACTCGAAGTCATGTTTCATTGCATCGAGAAATTAAACTTAATAAAAAAATCATGAACGGAAACGCTCCGTGTTTATTAGTTTATTGTACATTAGTCAAGGAAAAATTACTTTATTGTCCTCAATGTGATCTTAGGCAGTTTATAACAACTCTCTTGACAATAAATTATTTACTGATTGTCAGTCTAATTGGCTTGATGTTGGTACAGCGATTGTGCACAGTGTAGCCAACACTTTTACTTCACCATCGTCCATAAGAGTAATGATATTTTAACCTCCCGTTATGTTGGCAGGACATTAGAAAAAAATTAAAAACTTAAATCTACGCCATTATCGGGAGTCAATCCAATGCACTTCCTCTTGTGACGCTATTCTGTACCTCCTGCATCGAGCGTGTGGAACGAATATTCCCTTGTATCTTATCAACTTGTATTTCTTTACAGCAAATAGTCACTATTATTATATTTACTTGGATATTACTTAAATTCGTAGAAGTTGGCAATTCTTGTTAGGCAGCCATATTGCATAATATTCGGCAAAGTCACCTGACTTGGAATATAGTGCACAGATTTAAATATTTAAGGATGGATAGAAAGTTATTGTTTGGAGACCATCTTAATTACGTATTTCATAAGCGAAAAACATGTATTATGGGTTAATGCGACGTGGGTATACTAAATTCAATGTTCAGAATGAAGACTTGGTAAAGTTGTGTAGAGGAGCCATATAGCGGGCGATATGATATGGATGTGATGTATTGCGCCATGGAGTGGTATAGAAAAATTGCTGCTGCAGTTACTGAAATTGAGTGGATGCTATCGAACAATATCTAGTAATGCTCTAGAGGTGCTGTTAGGAATGTGGACAATAGACTTACAGGTTCAGAAAACTAAATTTCAGAAAAGGAAAGAAATAGAGTAGAGAAATAACACCCAGTGGAGAGAAAGTAAACAAAGAAGAAAAATTCGGAAGAACAAAAATAACTCCAGAATTATTAGACGGTTGACAGATTCTATGGGAGAAGTCAAGTAAGGGCAGATTAACTTATGCATACATTCCTAAAAACGTATGTAAAACGAAGAATAATAAATGATTGAAGCATAAGATGCTAACAAGCCATAGTAAATTCAAAAAAATGTGTACGGAGGATCGGGAAGGATGCGGGTAGGTACGGATTGTTTGTGTACCAAGGGTACAGGAAATGAAAATGTGTACTTTCGAAATGTGACCTTCATGGTGAGCGAGATTCTTTTCTATTACAAACACAGACATTTTAATGTAAACGTGACAAGTAAAATACACAAGCAAGTAAAATTTAATTTATTATAGTACATTACAAAAATTGGAACAATATGGATTGCCATGAAGGTAGAATTTAACGAGAGTGACGCGTCTATATGATAGAGTTAAGAAAAAGAAACGAAGATTCAACACAACAGATCCCTGTAATGGCATTGTTGAGGACTGGGTGATCTAAGATCAAAATAATTTTTTTTTAATGTCTGTCTTACACTTTCTATACGTTGGATGAGAAATGTGAACCCTATCAACAACTGTTGTCAGAGCACTGGCAGATTGGATGAAATCAGTGACTGACAGCGCAATCTTTATCCGATTTTAATTCAACTAGAACTTCATTTTCTAGTTCAGCTGTTTACGGTGCTGTTAATGTGGGTTACCATTGGAAATCTGATCAGTTGTAGTTGCTAAAAGCTTATGAACTTGCTTTGCGACGTAATGTCTTTTTTTACCTTTTCTTTCCTGTGTGAAGTAAAAGCAGTAGTTTGTCATCCGTTGGATTGTTCCATCTACGTTATTGCATCTTATGCGTTTTGTTTCTTTGTTATCTCGTACTTTATCATTTGCTTTGTGTTCATAAATCTGGATGATTATATTTTAATAATTCTATAATACATATTTGTTAATGCTATTAATAATAAATATTCAGAGTTTTCCAT
Source organism: Laupala kohalensis (assembly GCA_002313205.1). Lineage (NCBI taxonomy): Eukaryota > Metazoa > Arthropoda > Insecta > Orthoptera > Trigonidiidae > Laupala > Laupala kohalensis. Next base: position 733,921 of record NNCF01126148.1, on the reverse strand, counting down.
AACCCTGTCGAACTGGGTGGAGCTAGGATAAGAGAGATATGGGAAAAAAGATCACCTTATGCTTATCGTCATACTCCATTAAATATTTGTCAGGCAAGCAATTCAATACATATTATTAAGAAAGGACACTGTGATAGTGATGCAAATGTATATGATACTGTCAAACAAATCTAGTCGCAGCAGACAACAATGAAATTCTCTTAAACCTGATGATACACATCTGACAACAGGAAGGGTGATTTGGGTTAATGAAAACACAGCATGTTAATAACATTTCTTGCCACTAACTACTGGCATGATAGAAAATTTGAATATTCTAACTCGAATAAATTTAAAGACTTCATAAAAAATAGTTCTTTTACAGAAAATAGTAATTCTATAACCAAAAAAAAACTTATTCTGGAACTATGACAAAACGCTCATAAGAAATACAAACGGAATAACAAAAAAAGGCTAATGTCTTCTTTCTTCTTTCATGTACTCGTCTCGTCTGTTAGATTAAAGTTGTTACGATATCTCGCACAGGTTGCACAGCGAAGTTCAGAACGTCTCAGCTGGTTTAGATATGCCACGACTAGTGGAACGGTCTTGTGCTCTATGAAGCCTGGACCGCGTGCGCAATGAAAATTACCTTGACCAACTCGTATACCTCTAGTCACTTCGTCATCAGCTGCTTCACTCTTATCAAACGTCAATGAATAAAACTTACTTTTACAAATTATACCAATAGAAAGTAAACAAATAATTAACGAAAATTGTACATTAAATAACACATGCGAAACTTTAATGTTCACCTCACGTGTTCAATGCAATACAATTAAAATTTAATATTAATAGACCACAAATCGTGATTACGTTACATTTGTAATTGCATTATTGTAGCATGAGAAAAATATCAAATTGCACGTAATAATACTGTACATGAATCGTGTATCGTACGCCACGTGCTTAATGAAACACCATCAATACTTAATACACCTAATATTTCAATTACAAAATACATAAACCAAGTATTACGTAACCAGTTCCTGGTTTCGTATACCAGTATTACGAAAATAGGTGTATAATTATAAGAACGTTAATAATAATAATAATAATAATAATGACAATAATAATATTTATTGTCAAAAAAGCAGTTACAAACTGCATATGACCACGCGGAAGACAATAAACTAATTTACTCTCCGGAAGCAAGCAAAGGGACCATCCCATCAATTACGATCAAAGACCGTAAGGCAGAGGTGAATTTAACATTTCAACATACTCCCGACGACAAAAAAATAGTTCGATGCGTGTTATAGTATTAACATATACAAACAAATATTGTATTTAATAAAACATAGAAAAGTCATTTCACAAATACGTGTTATTATCAAGCTATAAATCATTTGGGAGGTATTGTTAATAATTCGTCACTATTAAATAACACTAAATTCACTAATAATTATTTCAATTGATGACGTCTCTAGGCAAGAGGCTAGAGATTCTTTATAAAAATCCGCCTCTACCCAAAGGAAATAAAAGTAAGATCCTGAGTTTCTACTACTCGAAAATCACACACAGTAGTGACGCATATGCACTTAACTACCCATATACAAATTACGCAACATGTCTCCACGTGCAATAAAAATACCCCGGAAATATAATGAAATTAACCACCTTCATGTTATTAACCACTTGATTATTTCTGAAAACCTGGACGATCCACAACCATTTAACCGCTTATAAAAAAAATGTCAACTCAAAAATCCGGTCTCTTCACAAATCCGTTCTTTAGCATGTCCGAATAAAGTTTTCTCCAGATTCTCTTTCTCTCATCACTACACTTTTCCTCAACATCAATCAGCAAGTTCACTCGCGCGTGCGCAAAAGCAAGACGAATTGCAACACTAAAAGTATCGATTAGACATGACACAAGCGACAAAAATTGATATTAGCACAATACACTTTCGTAATCAATATATTCGTTTCGAAATCACACAAATTTTTTATGTGATTTCAGTTTCTATACTCAGTTACGGCACACTAGTTTAATGAAACAAATTCGTTGTCAGTGCAATGTATAACAGGGAATTATATGGAAAACTTTCTGTCTTGGTTTTCTAGACTTCTTCAGCTACGAGTTGTACAGAAATTACCACCACATTCTAATGATATTTCTGGATTTAAACATAATTGTGCAGATGATTAGATTTCTGATTCCAATTGTATAACGACCGTTTTTAAAAATAGTTTTATTCTCAGTAATTATTGGGTATAATTTAATTGTTAAGCAGGCTAGACAATGACTTCTACACACGCAGATACAGTTCCCGCCTTGCCATGTGCGTCTGTGCTAGAAGTTTTGAGAAACACCCCCGTGACCAGGTCTTACTTCTATGCTTCACTATTTCTTTCTCGCCCACATCAGCCGAGGAATTCAGTAAGGACCACATATCAATATACCTTTCTTTCATAGTATTTAAGGATGGAAAATTCTTATCCAGCTACCGATTCTTTATTAAATATTCAAACGGTATGTCCAATCCGCAATATAAATTTCATATTTTTAATATTTAGTTCAAAACATTGGTTAGTACATAAATGAATCTTCGTGATGTGAATTTGCCTATCTCGTTTATGTTGATAAGTTATTCAACAATATGTTTTATCAAAACAGAGTCAAAATTTTCATGATTAATTAAAATTACCATCCAACCCTTGTCACCTCGAAAGAGATGTACGAATTGTCAGGTCAAATCTACCCCGTTTCTTTTAAATCAGACAAGTACAAATTGAATTGACAATTCTTATTGATTTGGTTTTTTCACCACTCTTTAGCAATTATCTGCTCTTTCTCCCTTATTGTCCTATAAAATGGTTGAAATGTGTATTATTTATTGTGAACAACACCAATTTTATATTCAGAGGTAAGTGTTAAGATAATACATAACTGATACACAGTAATTTCACGTGAAATAATGACTTCGATGTATATAACTACAAAAAAAAATTTCTCTTTGAGGTTCGATTTGATCTCAATCATCAATTTTCGGTACAGAACAACAGATGTACAAAAAATCTACGACGGGTATCATTCTCGGGAGATAACAGCATTTTCTTGTCGGCGTCATTGACGTATGAAATAGCCACGAAACGAAAGCGAAATTTTTGCAGTGCCATTATTTCTTACTTCTACTGATACGGAGAAGTACTTTCGAATTGTTTATTTTGCTTTTCTTCCGCTTTGTTCACCCGTACTTCCTCGGCTATGGCGTTCTCTCTTCATTTTCTCAGGCAATTTTGAGGAGTCTAAGAGTGTTCTCGTGTTTCGCAATATCTTCAATTAGAAGCTTGGCTCGCTATGGTCAACCGCTGACTCAACCTCAGATAAAGCTCGTCGTAACGTCTTGATTTCTTTATTCTCTTCTGATAGCTATCCTTATTTATCCGCCGCCTTGGCTCCCAGCCATGCACCCCCGTTTTGCCGTGTCCTAACCTTCGTATGTTATCTCCTTGATGACTTTCTCTTTTTTTTTATTTCCAATATTACTTTTTATGTTAACAGAAGATATCCAGTATTTATAATTCATTATCTGTAGAATGTTACGACAATGCTTAATATTTTACAAATAATCTATACTATATACTACTTGTATAAAAGAAATCACATATAATCGTAAAAAAATTAGCACCCGCAAACGAATATTAAGCATGGTCAGAGGAAAAATCGAAGAAAAATTATAGTGTACTTTGGTACAGATATATACGATAGGTTAATAAAAAAGATAAAATATCTTCCGTGAGAAGCAGAGGTGCATCGATTGTAAGAAGATTCAACCCATATGTGTTACTGGCATATTTAATTTTATTTACAAATCTACCCCGTCAATTTGTATGTATATCTGGGAGGAAATACAACTTTTTTATCATTATATCTTTGGCTTCTAGGGGTCATTTCATTGAGAGTGATGTCTATTTTTTTTGCATCTGCGAAGGTTATCGGTAAACGAAATTTTTCTTTAATTTATTTGGATATCTCCTTGAAATAAAAATAATTTTAATCCTCTTAAAATCATCTATAATAAATTGTGTGTCCATATAATTGTTTAGATACATGGAAATAACTATGAAATTTGTTAGAAAATCGTGTTTCGATTAGTAAAAATAATGATTGAAGAAATTAATTTTTCTTGCAAATAATCAAAACAACTATAAATTTTATCTAGAATTGTGTAATTAACTTTTAGATACTATTAACATTTGGGTCCATTAATATCTGTTCAAGTTCGCCGAGTCACAAAGTTGTGACACTTGACTAAAATACGGTTTGTCAATCAGTATATCTCGAAAGAATATCTGGGTAGTCCAAGACACCTTTCATAAAATTCTTTCAGAGCGGAAGATGGTGCATCTCCCCTGTGACTATCAAAGGGGAGAACCCTATCGTACTCTCTAGTCCCAAGGATTGTTTTGAAATGAGTGTCAAACTTTAGCCCAACAATTTTCATAAAGAGGTTTTGAGACAACTGATGGTTTATGATCCATCTGAAATTAACCAAACTACGCGTGTCTTTAGAGAATAATCGCACATGTAAATGGGGAGGACGAGTAAATTTAAAATCATATTAGAATCAAAACTAATGTATTGTGTAAATATTCAAATATAAGTAAATATCTTACCACAAATAACAAAAAAATCAATATTGTTAAGTTAAAGATTAATATAAATATACCCGATAAAGATAAATATATATATTCAAAAATAAAACAAAAATGAACGAGTAATATCAAATTGGGTTGGATAATTAATAATATTAGCAGAGGTGGTGTGTATTCGTAGGGAATGCAAATATTCGTAGTGTCCGTGTGAAAATTAATCTGCATTTAGTTTTGGTGCATCTGAAAAGCTGATTCTGACACAGATGTAAAACTAGTACCGCAGTTCTCCTGCAATGATGCTATGTTCAATTCTCTTGTGTTTTTGCCAGAACATATGGGCCTCCCAAGAATGGTTGCTGATTCGAACATGACCGTTTTATTCACACTTTTTACACTTATACACTTTCAACTATTTTTATTCTTAGAGTGGTAATATTATTTTCTGTATTGATAAAGAGAGAAAAATCCTATCGTTTGAAACTCTGAACAGAAATAAGTTCTGATGGGGAAAAGCGAAGTTATCATTAAATTGGTAGCGGTAATTTATTTTTTTAAAGCTATTGTATCAGTTGTTAACGATACGATTATCATGTCTGAAACTAATTTATCGTCTACATTTCCGATGCTGAATATGATTTTACTGGATTCTTAATCTTTCCCGAGGGAAGATATTCCGAGTCAAGTTCTAAATGATCTCGACTATAGAATTAGAACATATTTTTTGAAAACTACCAAATCTTAGATATAAAGAGGATATATTATCCCTCAACGAAATGTTTTCGTGTACCTACATTTTTGTGATTTCCTGGAGGAGAGAATTTCTACTAGTCTTCTCACCCATTCTCATTGCTGGGAACCTTAATTAAAAATGAGTTGTTTTGCATGATACATAGTGAAAGAAATATAGTAATAAAGGTAATAATAATGGTAGTAATAATAATGGTAATAATATTAATAAATATATTTTTATTTCCAAAAATCTGTGACGTTTGTTACATTATCTGCTCAGGAATAAACTAGTCATCATATCTATATGGATGAATAGCACTGAATGAATTGTATATTAAACATTAGATAACCAGTATAGACTTCTGTCACACTCTTTCCCAAAACAATTATAATTATTCAACTTGTTTGCAAAAACAAATTTTTAATAATTCTTTTTATTTATTTGTTTAATTTTTGTATGATAAATGCCGAAAGATGTACTCTCACATTCTGATAAAAATATTGCTCAAATATATACTTTCTAATAAATTATACACTACCAAACTGTTCATAGACGAACTCAGGAAGATATTCCAAGGGGTAGTAACCGCATCCTCGCAACAAAGCAACTGCTCCTACTCAATCCATCCTCATGAAGCCATGCGAGGTACCATATTTGGCGGTGTAGTCCTCTGACGACATTCCGGTCAACTCTCATTCACTAGCAGTTAATCAAATTGGCGTGAGATCATCCTTATTGCTATCGTTTGTGAGAAGTCGTCCCGTAGAACTAACTACAACAAGCAAATTTTACATGGACTGGAAATTAAAGCCCTGCGCCGACTCGGATCTACGCCAATGAACGGATTCAGAAGTATCATTCAATACGTGATGCTGCCTGCAAACATTCTTCTAAAATTTGTACAAATTATAAAGTAAAGTTGTTCACATTCTAATTTAACTTATGTCACCCATGTTAATGATATCATTCCACTGATTTTGAGTTATTTTGGAGTTTTATGAGCAGCTATAGTATGTTTGTTGGTCATTATTCCTCCATGTACACTATTACAACAAACCTGAAGAAGGGAATAGCCCCAAATGAGATCCTACCGTTGTACTGAAATATTTCAGTTCCATCCTTGCTTTCAAACTCACAGTAATCTTACAAGTTGTACCTTAACACACTCAAATTTAGTTTTGTAATTCCTATACACAATTCTTAATATACCCAGGATGTATGAAATCGAAGATGAAATTACCGCTCAATATTTATCCAATCAGAGAGAAATGTTTTGGGATCACTTGTTCTGTTTTACATTAGTCTCCCTTCAAATATAAAATCGTTTCCAAGCGGCATTTTTCTCTCTTGGAATACGCACGATGAATTTTGCAGTTTTGAAAAAAGTAAAGAGTGCTTATGCTGTTATTTCTCCCATACATGTGGCAGTCAATTATCATCTTTTCGAGACTAAATTTAATTCATCCACTTCTCATCGTTTTAATTATTCTAATCTGTTAAATATTTGTCTTGAAGGTTACATATCGAGTATATTTTATCTTAAAATATTAGGTGAACAAGAATATATATGTAAATAAACATATTATGAATTAAAATGAATTATTTAAAGTAAATTCAAGTGTAATACTCGTTTGGTAAGTTGGTGAATTTTACAATTTATCTATTAAATTTAATACGAAATATTTTTATAATTATTATTAAATCTATATTTCAGCCTTATAAGTTCTGGGTTTACACGGTAAGATAATATTGACAGTTAAGTGTTGTTCTACCTCTGAACATAATCATGACGAAAGAGAAAAAGTAAAATAGGAAAAGAACATCAATTAATTTAAACGTACAAAAAATGTAACATAACGTCTGTAAAACCACAATTTTTCTTGTTCCTAACATAAAGTAAGTTTTGATATGGAACATGAAATATATTTATATAATATTTATACTATATAATATCCTAAAACATCACAATATTCCTAATAAATTGTGTGTTGATATCTAGGGTCGATTTTTTTCTTCCCTCTGTCATTGGTTATCATATATTGCTCTATGTGAAATAATCTGTACACAATACTGAATCTTGTATAAATATCTATATAGCTATCGAACTATTGAGATAATCCCACATGGAATAATCGATAGTTGTATCGATAGGGGGAGATTGCAAACACAGAAGACGAGTTCAGATCCCACTTACATGTTAACGCAATTTACTAAGAACAATTGCAAATGTTGAATCACTCCACCGTAAACAGTTAATTTCCAACCACAAACACTACGCGAACTACAGTTCACCTTTTGGTCAAGAGAGTTCGCGCATCAGTCACGTGCCATCGGAGACTTCGCCTCAAACAAAGAAGCTTCGTTTGCCCCGCGCCCTGACCACCTCGCTCACACCGACTATCCCTTCCCTCCTGTCTCTTAACAATAGATTTACCCTCGTGAATAGTACGAACCCACCAAACGGACGGCGCGACACGGTGACAAACCAACTGAGTCGACGTTACCGCACTGTCGTTCCGAAGGTAGACCTTCGCGCGAGGGGGAATTCCTTTCCGTTGAAGCGACAGAAGCGCTCCGCCATTGTTTTCGCTTCCACAGTTGCAGCCAACTCCGACATCCGCTACGCCGTCTCTTTCTCTCTTCGAGTCCTGATTACCTGCAGTCAGCTAGTTCATAACTACCTTCGCCTGAGGGTTGCCGCGTGTGATGTTTACTTTGTTATATTCGTGACGTAATTCGTATTGAAATTTTAATGAAGGCGGACTGCTGTTACAATCGAGTAGACGTGATTCCAGCATGCCATCCCCTTGAGGCTTGAAGACCTGTTGCAAGTTAATTCGTTTTATGGCTACGCAAACGTAATTTATGTTTGGAGGGGGAAGGTCACTAAGGAATATGGGGGTGAGGTAATCAGATCTGGATGATCGAATGTTAGTATGGAATTTGTGTACTTCTTTATCACGCGTTTTATTACTTTCACATTTTCTTCGAGTTCCTGTAAAATACTTAGGTCCATCGTGCTTTTCATGCATATAATGTCAAATGTGTTAAACATAAAAATTTTCTTACACATTTCTGGTATTAAAACCAATGTTTTGTAAGGTTATTTCATTTTCAGTGCAGGTAAAGATTTTTCTGCGTAAGCCAAAAATACGATTTTCTTGCTGAGTAATAGCCTTATAAGTTTATAAATATAATGGAAGCTAATAATTATTAAGTACCGTATTAAAAATTGCGGTAAGTTTTTCTTTTTGTTTGTATGTCTGCAATACAGAATTTGTAATACTTGCACATTCATATTCGAAGTTTATCATCTATTGTTGGGTATTCAAAGGAAAGTTGGTCATTAGAAACTACAAACTTTTCACTATATAACTATGAAACATGAGCTATGCATAATTGTTTAAGTGATTTTATATTATGAGGATGAAAAATAATTATTCTAATCACGAAATCTCCAGAACTACAAAGTCTACATCAGTAGAAATTGGGTAGAAAAGTTGCGTTTTATGGATCTCATATTGCTTAGGCTAGTGAGGTATTACCTCATCTTTATTCTTTTATTTTGATTTTATTTGATGTTATAGAATGATTATGAAATTGATTATTCAGATTGATCAAATTATTGTTATATTTACTCCTAGATTAACTCTTTACATGCGAGGCTAAGTAATAACCTTCACTTTGCAATGCATTTATTCTGGAGTTATATTGTCAAGAATCGTGTGTCAGAATTGATGATTTATTCAAGTATTTACTTTTATTACTATTATTATTTCTATTTATTTGTTCCACGAAGACTTATAGAACATATTTTATCATATCATATATACAATAGAAATTAGTGGAATTGAGAAATTTCATAATTATTGCATTAAAATTGTAGGATAACTGTTAAAGAAAAATTCACAGAATAATGTATGGTGGAAATACAGTAAAATGCTTACGATAAAATCAGGGATGGTTGCATTACATGTCTCGGGATTGCCTTCTCTGACTCTTAACATATATGTTTATATTTTAAAGAAATTGATCAACAAGGTAAGCTTTCCAAAAACGATAATTCAAGAAGTCAAAACAGAGGTAATAATTTTTCACACTATATTTCATTGGTATAATACCAGACACCTGAGTGATACATTTAGGCAGGATGTCACCGCGCCCCTGGTTCCAATGTCATAGAGTGAAGTCACGCGGCTGGCCTGAAAGGAGGCCAGAGTACGATTATCCCTGCACGTAACTTGGGAGAGGATGGATGAGTCACCTCATCGTGTGCAGTTTCCATATTATACACGCCTCAGACTGGCGTCCATAAAGGAAGCGTGACTGTTGACGACAGCTTGCCATAATGTTCAGACAACAATATCACATTGTATTGAGAAAATACCTGAACTTTTTTTTCCAAATTTAATTATTATTTCTCATTTCTTGGAGTATGCCATTCTCAATTCAATTCAAAAGAGCTTTATTTTAACAAAAATAATATATACAATATATATGGCGGGGCTTAATATCCGTGCGCCTTACAGAGGTCCTAAAATGTACCATGTGCTGTGAATACCCTAGTATTCACTCTCAATGAACTGAAACAGTAACTAAAATTAGAGGTATTAAAATATTTCGATTATTTGGTATGTAAATGATATCAGTAGCGGAAAAAGAAATTAATTAGTGTTAATAAGTTATAATAGGAATGTTTTTTACTCTCACTTAAATTTTTTAAATATTAATTTTAATTTTTAATCTCAGCTATTTTTATATCACTTAAATGACTGTTTCGTTCATTGAGCACCGTTGGGAACCACGGAAAACCAACGATTAGGGCAAGCGCGCTAAGCGTAAAAAGAATTTGGTAGGCAACTGGAAACCTGTAACAGAACAAACAAATTCGGCGGCAGAATCAAATAAATTCACAGAAAGAATACATAATTATCTGCAGGGCAAATAACATGCATAACACCAACATACCCAAAAAAATATTTACCTATATATACGTACTTATACATTACTGATAACAAAAAAGGGCCCATTTATTTTTCTAAAGCCCACGCTCTGACCATTTTGGATCTGTTAAGTTTGCAACGACACTCTCCTCCTGCTTCCCCTTCGACAGGGGAAGTTTCGTTCGACCAATCGTAGGTCTATTTGAAACGGCTCCCATATTTGGAAGACATCGTACGGCAGGTAAATCGTAACGAGATAAAATGTTTCATTACACCGCTATTAAAGAAATATTTTGTATTTTTTTATTATACACATTTTGGACTTCTATAACAAAAATATTCTGCATATTCTTGACTTCAATAAACTTTACCATTCTCTATATTTAAACGACATCTCGAGATTCGTTGTCTCGAGAGCTCTTCATAGGCAATGTAAAAGATATTAGACTTTCTATAAAAAACATTTGCATAATACTGTGATAAAATATAGTTTTTAACAGAATTTGAATATAATTGCAAGATATTGTATGGAATTGGCATAATTCGAATCACAAATTACTTATAAATATTCCTATAATTTCTTATATTTATACAGTGAAGTAAAGAAATCAAATCTCATTGCCTACAAATGATGTGTATTGTCGAAAGTAATTTCACATAATTTGCGATTCTCTTAAGTTTTTCATATATGTGAAAAGGAATTAAATAAATATAGAAAACGTTTGTCTCAAATATGAACTAATAACACAAAAGTTTAATTCTCGAGTTATAAATAATATAAAACTACTTAAGGAACAAATAAATTACATCTTCTAGTGACATATTTATCAACGATATAACAATTTGGTAGTAATCGTGCAACCTAAAAAAATAATCAGAGATCAATAATATGAAAACCTCGTTGACGAATTTTTTTACAATTGAAATACTTTATATATTCTACATACTTAACTCACTCCTCATTTATAATGTTAGTATCGATATTCAGTATTATTTATTGATTTCCAGAGCAGGGAACGAACATTGTCATTTAGAAACATTCTTTGCGGGTATATAACTTTTTACGAAGCAACATGGATGTTACATTTGTGAAGATAAACGTATTAGTCAGACATTCAGTATTAAATTTACAGTAAATTTAAATCGAGCGAGGCAGTTAACAAGGTCATATTTAGTTTTATATGTTAAGTTATTGTAACTTGTAGTTCGCCGTATTCCTGATTCAGTGTCATATTCTAAGGACTTGTTATTTTAAATCTAGAAATCTTCTCCAATTAACGTAACATTTTGCCGTAAATTCAAAAGAGAATTTCATATTTTCAGAAAGTGTTCAACAAATATGGGATATTATACGAAATATGTTTTTTCGTTGTAATATTTATGTTACTTATGTAAAATATTTTAATAGCGTTCTACTTTTTACTGGCTGTAAAGTTAGAAACTTAGATTGCAGAAATTTTCCTCTCGGACAAATGACGAAGGCGCGAATGACACGTAATTTCGTTTAACAAATAGAACGTAAAATTAAAGAAACTTTTATATTTGATTGTCAAATGATAGAGCAGGAACAACGAAGAGATTTCTAATGAAACTCGCGGAGAGGAATGCATTTTAGTTTTATGTTAGTGTAATATGCATTATGACTCTGAAAGGCTAAACCTTCACAACATCTAGGGTTTTCTTTTTTCCATTTTAATGTTTGTAGAAAAAATATATTTATCTACAATAATGTAGTGTAATTAGAAAAAAATACAAAATAAGAATACAGCGACCCTGAAGATGATTCTAAACTAGCATCACAACATTGACCAGGCACGATTAAGTTGCAATAGACTGTTTAACAAAAAATAAAGTAATTGATTGTTTATAATAAAATTGCATATTAATATAGCATATACATTTTTCTTTAGTGAATATTGTTCTCCAAATGTTGTAAATCTAGATACTATATGAATAAATATTTATTGAAAATATGGTTTGGATATATATTAGACCCGTTTCCTACTCAATATTTTATTAATACCTGGGGTATAATTACGAACTCGTGAATTTCATTTAGTATCATTGTTTTCTTTAAATATAAATTATTTGCTTTTAAATTCAATATAAATTTTTTTTGCACATGTTTATTGAAATTCTGAAGAACTTCTCTAAATTCCTCGTAAAATACATTATTGAACACTTTCATTTACACATGAAGAAACTAAAATATCGAAACTTAAAGAGAACATGAATAGAAATTATTTTATATAACTTTTGTCGTCTTGTCGGTAGATGAACTTTGTCGTAATGTGCCCTGCCACGTTGCCATGTATGTCGTAATGCTACGTTGCCGAATTGACAGTTGCTCAGCGTATGTTTTAAGATTTTCCTAAGCAATGTGAGAGCATGAATTAAGGTTTCGTTCATTACAGCTCCCAAACAGATATTACGAGCTGAATAGTGTTATAAACTATTTTCAAAAATCAGTTCAGAAGTGTCACTAGGATTCGAACCTACCTTTTGGTGACAGAAGAATCATAGCAGTGCTTTAGTGTTCTCAGCCAATTACACTTTTGCTGGAGGAGGTAAAACATCCGATACCCGCACATGTACACGTTTTTAAATCAATGAAAACAGACTAAAATAGAATACTAATGTTACTACTAATATCACTTATAATAATAATAATAATAACAATTATAATTGTGGTATTCTGTATTCAAACCTCATGGTAGAAGGACACCACTAACACCCGTTTGGAATGGAGAATGAGTTTTTGCGTTAAAATAATTGAAAACTAATTTTCAAATACAAATAAATGAGAATTGCTTTAAGTGCAAGTTAAACACCTATGAGGTTTAAAATCCGGAACTTTTCTAAAGATGGGATGGTGTGCTAGGCTATTTAATGACATTTTCATTGATTTTTGTCTCAGGGATGGTTTCACCCAAAAATGTATTTATTCAAGTGTAAATGTTGTATACAATCAAATTTTGTGGTAACTTTTGAATTTATAAAATTAGGATGCTCCATGTATTTTTCGAATCACTTAGTAAAATTACATTTATTTTACATTATAGATAGATTTTTTCACGAATAAAAGAAAATTGTTATATGAAAGAAACCGGCAACGGTGGCTTAATTAGCTAAAATATCAATTTCATATTTATTGATGCTTCAATAATTTCTAACATCTCTCAGTTAAGTGTCTTGAAACTTTTTCATAATTACACCAGAAAAAATAATGGTTTGTTACACACCAATACTACCAAACAATCAATATTAATGGACATCGTTTTCACTGGATATCAATGGTAATGTGAGAAAGAATAAATTTGCAGTTATATTACAAAATTCACGTGAGCAAAGTCGCATGTACTCGACTAGTCTTCCTTCCCCTATTGTTTTCATGGTACTGTTCATTTATCTTCAAAATATGTATTTACCTAATGAATCGAATAATACAACATTATCTGCGTCCTTTACATTTATTTAAAAATCTTGACATATTTTTCTATATACTATTGTTCTGAACGTTCTTCGCGTACTATTATTTTTTCAGTTGAGTTCATGGTTTTATGCAAAGTAGCTGTTCCGCAAATTAACAGTTGGCAAACTCCTGACGTAAGTTGGTCTTGTACACGAGACATAATGCGGCATTACATGGTGAGGTGCGTCTCCGCAACATTCTTGTAGGAACGTAAGGAACGCGAGGAGGATGAAGCTTTGCAACTCATCCACGGAATGTGTTGTGTGGGAGTATAAGGGATGGGGGTGGTAACAACAACACCGAGCTAATACTGATACTTAATGTATATAAAATTATCTGTGTATACTATCACTACAACAAATGTAGCAGATCTAAATGCGCCGTGGCAGTGCTGAGCAGACGGTGGTGGAAAATTCTAGGATTGTAGTTGTGTGTACGAGGAACGATGATGTGATGGAAGAGCTGGAGGGAAATCTTAATTTCTACACACTGAGTCACATCTATATATACATATTTTAATAGCTACTATATGTAATTATATTAATAGTTAATATAATTTCTATATACAGAGTTTAATAGTTACGATGTATCAACAATACTTTGCGAACAATCTATAGTTTAATAATAATACGTACTTGTGAAATTACTTTGTGTTTTATTAAATACAAATTTGTTGTTAATATAATATTTTTGTTAGGAGTGCGTTGAATCCGTCTCTGCCTTAGGACCCTTGATCGGAATTGATGGGATGTCCCTTGCTTGCTTCCGGAGAGTGAATTAGTTTATTGTCCTCCACGTGGTCATACGCAGATAGTAACTGCTTTTTTGACAATAATTTAAGTTCATAAAATAGGTTGAGCACATTGTTACCAGATAAGGGAATACTAGGATTCAGGTAAAAGTGGAAAGACCAAAATTCATAATGGCAGTCAAGGAAAATAAAAATACAAGGAAATAAAACTATACAAATTATAATATTCCGAACCTGCCATCTCGGAAACCGCTCTACAATTTTGTGATCAGTTGAGGTTAGGGTCAGACTCCCCTCGCGCCTAAAGTTGATTTAATGGATGTGAAAGAGATATATAATAATATGAATATATTCCTTTTCAAAAATATATACAATAAACTTTCGAAATATTAATTGGACTATACGTTAGTCACAATTGCCGGTATACAGGGTGAACAGAAGCAAAACAACAATATGATGACAGAGTTGAGTGAAGTCAGATGACAGAAGAGAAAAAAGGAAAGAGAAACGGTTGCGCTCCGTAACATCTGCAATTAATTAATGAACTAAAAACAAATAATATCGAGTCGAATAATTTGTCTTAATAATAAAATTAATTATTAACTCAAAATCAACACAATAGTTGCTTAAAAATTACAAATTACAATGAGACATGCAAATATAACTAGTTTTTTACTATCGGAAACCTGTAATTGATGGTTATAAAAGAATCATTACATTAAATTAATTTTACATACTAAAGAAATTGAATTAACTTTACATCACCGTCAGTTGGTATCTGTCTTCCATTTTACTTATTTTACATTTAAAGCGGCGTTGTAGTGTATGAGGTATAAATACAAAACCGTTCACCGAAATACTTGGACATGGATGGTATTATATATTAAACACAAATACAAGAAATCTGAAACTTAATGTAATAAATATACAGAAATACGGTGCCACAGAACGATGTTAAGATCATCATAAAATAAAGTTCGCTACAAATTATTCGTACAAATTTCTTCGAAATTGCTGGAAGCGTAATGAACTTTCATAATGAATATCGTGTCTGCGTGATTGGTGCATCGGAGAAATTTCCAAACTTTGTACTACTTGATAATTCGTAAGTACCATTATAAATCCAGTAAATGGTGTAAAGACGTCCCCTTTAAGTGTCTGCCTACTTTTCCTTCATTTGTAGTATAGTAGCTGGTACTAGTGCGGAAGGAAGCTCGGTCTGTGGGGATAGCAATTGAAACAATAGTAATAATGGCGGCACATATTGAAGTGATGACCCTATTATTTACAGTTATTGCAGTATATTATTTACAGTTATTCGGGGAGTGATATTGGTTGAAAATCCCGTGGGACCGCAAGCAGTGGTGTGGACGGAGGATGATTAGCAGAATGTAGTGAAACACACATATCTGAATTTAAAATTTTTCACTGTTATATGTACCATTTTACAGATTGTCTAATTATGTTTCTCAAATCTGTGTCACTCGCAGGAACTGGCACTTTCGGGCGAGAAAGTATCGTGTTATCAGACCACTCAACGATCATCTTTACCCAATATTACGTCAATTACTACGTCAATAAACATCTTTTAATATTACGAACTGAATCTCCCTTAAATTGTATTAGATTTAAAATAATCTTTCTGTGAATTATTGAATAATGTTTAAAATTGCTTACGCTCTGAAGTTTTTGGGGCACACATATATCAATATTAAAACATTGGGAAAACTTCGGTCTATAAATTTAGACCAAGTCATACAACATTTTTAACTTAGGAACACTTCTCTAAAAGAATAACTAATAAGTTCCTTCTTTTAAAGGTGATTATGAACTTATTATTTCTAGAATATAGTTTTATTGCATTGATCCACATGATTACTAAAATATTAACGCACTTGTTACTGATAAATATAATAGAACATGTTAAGTTTCACATGGAAAATACTCAAATTTTGTTGTTGTTGTAATTTAACACTAAAATGTGTAAACCATTTCAATGAAACGCATTTTGTTGCTCTTTAAGATTTTGAATAACATTTTTATTATTATTCTCTTTAATATATGTCTCCTATGCAACCCAAGAATATTTTTAAACTCAAAAATATTTTCATATTAAGAATTTAACTCTAAATTAAAAATATTTTGAAAGTAAATTTTTGTGATATGGATCTAATAATCACAATTCCGTTTTAGAACGACAATCTTCTATATTTGAATAAATAGTATCTACTTCTAACATGTTATTGTAAAATGTAAAAGGAATACATTCATATTTAAAAATAACATAAAACAATTACAAAAAAATTGAAGACAAATTAAAATAAAATCGTTTTAGTATTCAGTGACTGAAATTGTATTGACATTTTACTTTATAATTAATATAAAGAAGCATATATTTATGAAACGACTAACCATATTATTTTGAGATATGTAGTAATTTGTATCTATGTTATGTACGAGAACAAATTCTAAATAGTTAATTTCTACTATAAGATTCAGAGAATAGTTTGCGACTTGAGAAGCATTTGAATGATGTAAGTTGGACTATACCTGCACCGTGCTCTTCCTATTAGATTTTAAGACAAGCAAAATTCCATTAATTTCACAGCTTTGTCTTGCACATCGACTTGCCAAATCCCCATCCTCTAGCAACGCATCGCAATGTCACAGCTCTAAGGGCGCTCTGCCATCAGGCAACACCTCTCCCTTCTTCCCTGTACGTATCACGAAGTAAGCTCCCCTACCCATTTCTATCTCTTCATCCCCATCTCTCCCCTACTTGGGTTCGCCCACCTCTCCGCATCGCGCCTCGCTCCTAGACAGCAAGACGGAGAGGTGCAATTTATTTCTTAGGCGGGTCGTAGCCCAATTTATGGGATACGAAATAATTTTACTCGTCTTGGGAAAAGCTAACGGCAACGGGGGTAGTCGCGAAGGAGTTGGGAGTGACGAAGGGGTGGGCGGTTTAGGAGATGGGAGGAGGAAGGAGTCTGTAATAGTATTTGGATGATTGTATAATGTTTGTAAATGACATAAAAGGAGAGGTAATGATGTTGTATGAAATATTAATGAAAATATGTTTTGAATATGTATGATGTTTTATGGGAAATAGTTAATGTGTGTTCACATGTGAAATCAGTTACATATTTTTAACAGTATCAAATTTTTATGTAACTATTATAGTTCCGATTTTAAGGCCTATGTAGTTACGTAGAAAACATGGGGAAATAATATCATGCAAAGATAGATATTATAATCAATCTTTATAATATGCAAAAAATATTAAAATGCTTATAATGCCTGAAACTAGCTAAAAAATCAGACATTTGTTGAAAGAAAAAAAAACCTTGATGTGCTTTAATTAGTTATTTTTAATTTGATCTCATGTATCTAATAGAACCAATATCCTACCTTTAAATTCGAGTATTCAATTAAAACTTAACCATCCACACTAATTAAAGCTGCTCACCACAATTAATAGTTGTTGCTTTTTGAGAGAAGACCAATTCTAACTGTATGAAATTGAAAGAAACATTTTGAAAACTTTACTGATTAGGAGTACGAGTTTAATTCAATGATTACATTCACCCTAATTAATGTAAAAGTACTAACTGTCCCTAGTATTAAAATAATACCTTCTTGATTAATAATTTTGTGCTCAAACTTAAATAAAGTAAATTATTCCTCTTATTCTATAATTCATTTATTAATGAGTATAATTCCTACTTTTCCCATTTTTAGATCATCAAAATGTCACTTTTTCAAGACCAAATGCCGAGATAAAACACTAAAACACCCATTTGACCCAATTTTTTTCTTTTATTTATGGACTACTAATAATATGGACTTTTTGTACATTTGATACATAAACTTTACTAGATAGTTATTTCTGAAGCTGCTTAGATGTTGTGACTGAAGTTACAACGACAATAACTGGAACGAAAGTCCATAGATTGATGTAGAGACTGCAGAAGGATACTTTACGATTCCCTTCGCTGCATTAGAATGATTTGATACAAGATTAGTTTTCTCTTTGGATCAAGTAAGGACTTATGTATACTTAAAACCTGACAAGAAAACCCACTCAGAAATAATATTGTTGAAACAATCTTAGTTTGAAATAGTCCAATAATATAAAAATAGGTATGTATTTGCAATATTCAATATTTTATATCGAACGAGAACCTTTTATTTGCGTTTCCTACTTCGAGGTTTTTAACAAGTTGAGTTCCATGAAATGCTAGATAGTTCTTAAAACTTGAACTGTGGTTTCAAAATATGAAGCTTGAAAATGCACATCAAAAAAGTGATTTTACGCGAAAACCAGAATAACGCAATAGCATTTAATCAATTCGAAATATGAGTTAGTGAGATAAACAATATTATTTCTGATATAATGAATGTAGCTCTCATCCACATTAGACTCATTAAAAACATCTCACTCGTTACATCGCTGTTGGAAAACATCAGAGGTTATAATATCAGAAACTATGGTTTCTCGCCAAAATAAAGGCACTATTATTATTATTATTAATATTATATATTATTTATTTTTTTAAATTCGATGGCAGATTAAAGTCGCAAACATCATCATAAAATGGGGAAAGGGAGTAAACTTTTTCCCATGTTAGTATTATAATGAAATTTAGATGAATGAAACAAGTGTTATCAATTTAATTAATAGCCTTTGGTGCACGAAGTTGATGTGAAAAAAGCTTATTTGAATTAAAAATTGAAATTATATAGAAAACTAATGGAAGCAAAACAAATTATATTTTAATAGGCCGAGTTTCTCCTTATTATTCTTTTCGTTTCGTACCATGTATTTTTCATGTTTTGTTCAACTTTGCATATTTTTCTACCTCGATTTTACTTATGTTTACTGCAGAAAAGTCGATTAAGGAATGATCATAAAAATGTGAAGAATCTGTGAGACGAACTTCGCGCGGATGAAAGTTTCGCAAGTTGCTCTTGGAGAAATTATGGGATACTGCATTGTGAACACTGCTAATTCCATATTTACTCCAGCATTTACCGAACATAATTATGTATATTTTTCCTCCTTATTAATGTGATACCATTTCCTTGTTAGGTGCACTGTTGAACAAATTTAACAAAATGTGCAAGTTCATCTGATAGTTTTTAACGATTTGTTTCCTTGTGCTGTAGTAGTAGATGGTGGATAGAGTTTAGTAGAGTTACGACTTCGCGCGTTTTTGTCATAAATAGTTTACTACTACCCTTTTCTATTTCCATCGAAATACATCGAGAAGTTTTTGAGAAAATAATATGCAACTATTACTAGTTGTATGTTATGGAATGAGTGAGCTTAATTATTCAAGCGAATTTTATGACGCAAATTGGGATGAAAACATTAATATAATGCTTTTAATTGTTTTAGTCCCATTTCCATTGTATGTATTGCCCTATGTCATGGCTACCTACGGGAACGACGTGTTGGGCGAAGGTGGAGAGAGCGCCTCGGCAACGAGCCGCAACAGCGAAGGAGAGACCTCGACCAAAGCCAGCGGCGGGCGCGTCGCCTCGTAAACTTGTTTCCGTGACAGGGAATCTGCTCCGAGTAGGCGGCAGTGCTCAAGCAATGCAGGAGTTGCCGTTCGTTCCGTGTGGTTTGGACCTTTCGCATGTGGTGGGAGTCGTGTCTTCCGTTGCTTCCCCGACGCAGCGTATGCGGTGTGTTGCACCTGTGGTTGTCGCTCGTTCGCGAGTCTTGATCCTTACACATTCGTAATGTGATTTGACTAGTAATTTGTTTCGTGTACTTCTAGGTTAATGGTACTATTATTTTTTCTCTTTCGCTTATCTTTCAACTGAGCTCATAGAAGCTCTATAGATACTTGAAAATAACATACACAACGTTTCATTATGCTACACAATAAAATATTTCAATGAATGCAAAAAAATGTTGAACTATTATATTGAATTTGTTATTATTTTAATACTATTTTAACTTAATGATGATGTTGAAGAAATCCAGGATAAAGTGTATTGAATATAAACTTATTCATAAAATGTATTTAATTATCAATAGCATTCATTTTAGGGAGCATATTTACTTCGTGTGTCATGTCTCAATACTTGGTGAGTGAGGTGACCGTTCGACAATAACTTTTAAGCAACCAAATAATTTTTGCACAATTTCTAACGTATTCAATAGTTGTCGATTAACTAAGAAAAATACAATATTTACTCGTTGAAATTGATGAAGAGAGGTAAGTGAGATAGAAAGCACTGCATTTTCTTTTGTAAGAGAACGACTGGACAATGCCTTGCACTTTTCTCGTATCTTGTAGTTTAACAAGGCTTATTTTCCGCATACGATACCTTCTACACCTGATTCATGCCCATCACTATGACTAGTGACACGAACGGTTGCATGAGATAACGCTGCCACATGAGATGAGACGCTGCCGCCACCGTCGTCACCCTCTCCTTCCCCTTTCTCTCTATCAACCCCCAATTCTCTCCGCTTCCTCTTCACCAGTCGGTTAATTGCTTTATTGTGCGCGCGTGGCGTACGAGCGAGTCTCTCCTCTTTGTTCGTCACCACGATCGCCCACGTCCGTAATTTAAATGATAATTGGTTCGCGCTTCGTTTCAGAAAGTTTCGTTGACAGAGCTTGATCCTCCGCTGTTTAATCCAGCCTCCACTGCTGCCGTCGAGCCTCCAGAGATTGCTTGTTTGGAAATTCTCGCTTCTTGCTTATGTTTTCTTTTTACTTTATTGTACGGCAGTGGGACAAAATCTGACACGGGTTGATAAAATTTTGGAGTTAAATGCTTCTGGTGGATTGTTTGCGGATATCGGATTGACTAGATTACTAAATAGTTGCTGAGGTGAAGTGTTGGAAATTTAAATTGGCTACGAATATACGGTTTGGTTAATAAATTTATGAGAGAAAATAATGAAAATATTGGATTGCGTTATTCCTCTTTGTTATAGTTTTGTTGAATTTAGTAGAATTCAAGAAATAGAAACAAAATTTTAAGGTAATGTGTATCGTGCTATTGTATTTATTATTGAAGAGGTATTGAACATTATTGGAAAAATATTACATTTCTCTGTACTTAAATTTTTTATCTTTTAAATTACCATGTATGAAATCCTACTTTCCGAAATTAAAATAACAATAAATATACATTTAAGGACTCCTCTTAAAGAGTATTGTATACTCGTATCCTTGGAAGAAAATGAGGAACTGCGTTCAAATCTGCGGTGTCATCAAAGTTACTGCTCTGTCCGCTAGAGACCAGTAGTGATGTGTGATGTGACTGAATATCACCAGAAATTTTCTGCAAAAAGAAAAATCAGTACCGAACGCATAGTGTGTGGTATACTTATGCTTCCAAAATCTATGAAAACTTCTTCAATAACAATGTTTTTGTTTACACGAATAATGGATAATTATGCAATCGGGCAAAAAGACTGGGAAGAGACCACTAACATTTTTAATTTTCTCTCTACAAAAGTTCCGGTATATTGTGTTTTTACCTGGAGAATATTGGAGATCAAAGAAAAGACAACAAGGAACAAAAAATCATTTCATCTTGTTATGAATTTTAATTTTGACTTTTCCAGAAAGCATTTGGTGTTTAGCTATTTTGTAAATTTTATGAATATTATAAACTTTCTGAAAAATATATCTCCTTCTAGTAAAAAACTAGATAAAATTGCTTTAACACACTTGCATACTTTTTTTCATATAAATAGTTTTCCCTGAAGTTGAATTTACACTTCATCAATTCAATTTTTTTGTGCACTCTGGTATTTTTATTAAATTCTAACAATTCTTCAAGGTTTTGGTGTTATGATAAGGAATTTGACCCACCCACCCCAAAAATCTAGAAGAATAAAAATACGAAATTAAAATAATTGCCTTCGTTTTATGGTTTTTATTACATGAAACACATCCAAATAAAAAATACCTTCACCAATAAACTAAACAATAAATTTTCTGCAACATCGCTAAGTATATTAACTATTCTGTTTACTAGTTAGTGCGCATTGTTTAAATCCCTAAACATTAAACATGTTAGAAAGAATTTCTGAGTAATTTATATGTATATTTTTTAGGTGCTCATTCAAAATATAAACTTTTGAAAATTAAACTTCGTAAACAATCTACTACTTACATTTAATAATATTTTCTCAGATACTCAGAGCAAAGTTTGAAAATGTTCCAAATTTCTGAAATTTAACCTCCTTACGGTTGCTAATAAATTTCATCTTACCCACCAATATTGCAAGGCTGTACATACAACAAAACCCTACCAGGACAAAAGAAGAAATATATGAATATTCTAGGCAAGTTTAAAAAACAGTCGTAGATAATGAAATACATCATACTAAAATCAGAGACCGTTGGCGTTTGGTACCTACGAAAAATACAATGTGGACTTTTTTTCGTGTTAATCTGTCCTATTTATTATATATTGAGAAAATTTATTATAATTGAGAAAAATATCTTACATCTATATGATATATTTATTACTAGCTGATTACCCGGCGTTTCTCGGAATTTTTTACTTGTTTGATCAACGAATCCACTCGCCCGGAACCGGGCAGGTCGAATTTTCGCTTCCGAAGCACGACAACGGTGGCAGCGCAGCTGCATCATTTCATTGAAACGCTTTTAAAATCTAAACCATTCGTCCAAATTTTACGATTTATAGATGTTTTTAATCTTTGTTAAATACAAAAAAAAAAAAGATTGTTTTTTTCCTTCTTGAATTATAGTTTTACATTGAAGCATTTTAACAGTCCTATTTTTAATAACGTTTTTCGATATAGACGGTAAAACTTTGTAGATAGATATACAAGGTCTGTCCCGTAAACAAGGCAAATATATTTTTTAGACAAATTAATGCAAGATAAAGGTACAAACTTTTAAAACTCTTGAAAATAGTTCCCTTAGACATCTACACAACGACTCTGCCATGTACAGTACGCGTCCTGGAAGGTGTCTTCGGGAACCTCGTCCAGAGCCATCGTCACAGCAGTTTGGATCTTTTCAATAGTCCCAAATCGGTTTTTTAGGCTCTTTTAATCCTGGGGATCAAACAAATGTCAGTTGAGGTAAGGTTCGAACTGTACGGGGGCTGCGGCAGTGTTGCAAAGTTATTCTTGGCCAGGAAGTCCCAAACGCGCAAGGCAGTGTGGCTGGGAGCGTCTTGGTGGAGAGTCCAGATGGCGGTGACGTCCCTTCTCGTGCGTGTGACCATTTTTCTATATCTCTCCATCTTCTGTACCATCAGCGTAGTTTTCTGAAGGTTTCAAGTTTCCACCATCATCAGGATACTCAATCGACGATCTGTGTTCAACAAATTTCGCACATGGGCCACTTTTGTTTGACGAAGGGTTCATCGGCTACCTCTTCCCGGTCGTCTTTAAATAAATCAAACAACCTCGAAACTCGAGAATACGAAAGAACTGCGGCTCCGTAAGCTACCTTAATAATTGCGTAGGAGTCGGCAAGATTTTTGGCACAAAATTTGATTGCGTACAGTTGTTTGAGCGAGTCCTCCATTGCGCTTCGTGACTCAGGCTGTAAAACGGAGTACACGGAAACAATGATCCGGACGTTCCGAGAGCTCGGAGCATACTGACCTTGGCAGCGCTGGAGAGCGTACGCCTCCCCTACGTAACCCAGCCAATTCAAACGTGCTACTATCAGTAAAAGCGCAGGAAAAAAATTTGCCTCACTTACCGGACAGACCTCGTATGCTGTCGCGGAATATTTTATGGAACTCTTCAAGGCGAACAATATTGCCACTCATAGTTGTCACCTACCTCTAACCGTTTAGGCGGCGTATGCGAATATACCTCCTTTTTTTCTCAATTTCACCGATATTTGCGGTCAAAATCATTTTATATCTTTCTTTTCACACATTTTAAAACTAAAAGTTAGCCTATGTTCACCCTGAACATCCTAACTATATCTTCCCCAAATTTCATCAGGATCGGTTAAGTTATTTAGTCGGGATTAAATAACAGAAAAGACAGACACGCTTTCGTGTTACGTATTTGTGTGTTAGTATGGATGTATTGTTATTCTTCTTCGTATCTGGCACTACAGCCCTTTGTGGGCTTTGGCCTTCGCGGAGGGTAGAGCTCCCGCGATTTCTTGACCTCGGCACCAGAAGGAGGAGATGTAGTCAGATCTCGTTCCGACCAGTTCGACCCCAGGATAGATCCTGGTACTCATTTACTAACAGGCTCAGTAGACCTGGGAGCCAGTCTGGATGTTGAGGCGTGATGAAAATCCCCACCTCACCGGGGTTCGATCCCCGGCCATCCAGCCAGCAACTCTATCCACT
This sequence comes from Laupala kohalensis, assembly GCA_002313205.1. Classification (NCBI taxonomy): domain Eukaryota; kingdom Metazoa; phylum Arthropoda; class Insecta; order Orthoptera; family Trigonidiidae; genus Laupala; species Laupala kohalensis. Next base: position 709,046 of record NNCF01126148.1, on the reverse strand, counting down.
GAGCCACGCTGACTCCATTATTATTATTAAAATAATTTTTAAGTATAATTTAGCACTGTAAACGAAAGGACTTATTTCATTAGTGGTGCAAGGTCGATATTATTCATTTTGAGGTACAGAGATTTAAATAAAACAAATAGAAAATTCTGAGGTTGAAATACTCGAAATATTGCTGGACATGCTTAGTCAGTCATGAAGATCATTTATATGGGATTGGTTCCTTAAATATCAGTGTCATTATGCTAAAGGAAATGGGGCAACTCTAAACACAGCACGGTTCTCCATCCTAAAAATAAAAGTCTTCCTGTACACAATGTTCTCAGTATTTACTTAATAGATTTCATTTCGACAACGTGTACTAATTATCGGATGTTTCACGAGGAAGATTAAGGTGTATAATTCGTGGATAATGCTAATAAATTAGCTGACCTATAACGTTTTATGTCGATAAAATTGAAAACAAATAGTTGTTGGAAGGATACTTCGTGTGAGCTGCGCGCTACTAGTTAGAAGTACGTAAAATCAATCAATGACATTGTTGTTTGACTCAAATATCCCTACATTTACTCGATATTCGTAGAGAAAACTTTTTGGAGAACCGATGATTTAGTTTGAACGCCAGTTTTCATCTAAATAACATGCGCGCGCACACCATCTACACATCTATTAAGGCGATCATAATCACCCACAGCCCAGAATAGTTGTTTATAATACACGCACTCACCATAACGTTGATTCGTAATTTGATTATAATTCACTTACTGAACTTTGTTTGAACGTGTTTGAACTTAGTTTTAATTTCGGTATGTTTTCACTAAAAGTATTTTTGTAGTATCTGTGTTATATAACTCACTCTGTCCCGTTTTCATTTTTGAATATTTGTGTCGCATGTATCTGTTTTCTAGTGTTTTTTTCTGATTTATAGAGCACAAGTTTGTTGTATATATTTATAGCTGGAATAAATGAAGAAAAAAAATCCAACATCTTCCACAATAATTGTCAACGTAGCGCAAATTTATGAATATAACTTTTTAAAAAGATCTAAAAAATTAGAAACTGTATGTTAATATCCCACATTAATCTTGCTATTTCGAACTTCAAAATCTTATTGGGGTCACTTGACAGCACTTTAAAATTTGTTATCTTTGTAAGGAATCAAAACACATTAAAAGACTAGGAACCACGAGGAATTTGTATCACTACAAAATCTACTATTTGTATCACTACATATCTTTTCTTTTTGTCACATTTGATGCTACGTTCGGAACGGATATACTTCCAAACTGGAGGTCTGGTAGAAAATGGTTTCGTTTAGTTTCTAATCTTGTCCTTAATGTGATGTCATCCATTGTCAGCAGGTGTAAGTAAAGTACCAGATTTAAAATAAGACTAATGACTTGTATGAAGTTGTAACACTACTATTGAAATTGCTTTAAATGGAGTTGTAACACCACTTGTGAAATAAGGCCTTCGTTTCAGAACAAGATAAATCTTTATCGAATTTTAGAAATCTTTTACTTGAAATACCTTTATCATGTTTTAATTAACCATTTTCTGAAATTATAAAAAGTTTAGTTTATTTTCCTGAGCTTGATTATGCTGGAGTTAAATCTGAAATATTTTTCATTCTTAAAAATGTATAAGAAAGATAAAGAAGAATTTAACAATATTATGAACAACGCAAATAGCTATCGGTTTTGAAGATACCATACGTTAGACCAGCGCTGTCCAACTTATATTCGCCTCCGGGAAATTTTCTATACAGTTTTGTTTCATCGAGTTGGAACGGGATGGACTTTGGCAAAATATTACTGATCGAATGAAACAAATGGATCATATTTATTTATTTGTAGTTTTATATTTCTATTTGTGCGATATTTTGATTCATATCTACAAATTTATGTTATATGAAGTTGGAAAAATTAAATACTATATTTCTTTATGTTTGAAAAGTATTTTTAAAATTTAGCATTATACTAAAGTGTTTTGATATTGTATGTATGATAGAGTAATTCCGAGCACATTTTTATCTTTTCTCTCACCGTTCATGACACGTCAAATATTGATTTTGACGGCATAGAAACACAAACCTGAGACTCCCAACATTTTATCAAATACGCGCGCTAGAACAAAAGTATATCCTCGTCGGACATCGTTCAACGGCGCGTGCTTCTATAAAAGGAGTCCCATCCGACCATAAAATATTGTAACTCAATCGATATGAGCACTCCTAGGAGTGCATGCTGTGATGAAAGATGAAAACGTGACAACGTATTTGATCAAACATTTTATCTACAATAATTCGTAGACCGTAAAAATCTTTTCGCGGAAGGGATACGGCACGTGGTCCGCCATTTGGGCAGCGCTGCGTTGGATTACATGTACCTAACTGTGAACTACCTCCTTTCGTCAAGGGGATATGCAATCCGCCTAAGTTCAGAATGTAGCGGGATGCATCTGGACCGAAAATGAAATTATTTTTGGATTGTATTGTAACTGTAATATAGCAAAAACAACCATAATAAATTTACATATTCCCCTTTTGAAATATAACGCAAAAAAATATATAGGCTTTACTATATAGATCATAGATCATTCCTATAGCTATCACAGCAAATGGTTTAGGTAATAAAAAAACTAACAAAGTACATGGGAAAAAATAGTACTAAATTAAAGAGACATAATCGCTAAATCGCAAAAAATTAGTCATTTTGAAACTTTCATTTAATTGATAGATTATGCCAAAATGCAAGACGTATGTCGGAATGGCCCCTTTCTCATTATATAAAGTTATGGCCAACTTTATAGTGTTATTTAATTAATATTTCTCAATTGAATGTCAATGCCCTCCATCATCGTACTTCGTCATCTCAACACATTAACGGTTTGACTAGAGATTTCAAACGTTTAACAGAAAGTAGAGATTTCTACAACTTCTTACTGCATAACGTCACTAGAAAAAGAATGTCACTTTTGTAGTGACGTCATGAATGTCTGTCCTTCTCGCGAACATTGGTTTGTTAGAGACACAAAACAATGATTGTGACATATGACTCAACACTATATTTTTCATGTCAACAAGCGAGCTCTTGCCAATTTGAACTGAAACAAGGAATTTTGATTACGTGTATCACATCTTTAAGAATGTATTTTACTGGAGTAAATTTTTTTCACTTTCTCACTCAGTTTGAATGAAATAATTTGTTGGGAATCCTTTTTCACTTGCGTATATTGCTTTCGTGTTCCTACACGTGGAGAAGATATGTGATAGCTTTCGGCCAGGTGAAAGTGACGACGAGCTGGGAATCGTACTCGGAACTCCTGCTTTGATCTCAAGGATGTTGACTACACCACCCGTTCGTCTTGTACAACTATATAATATTTTAATCGAGACCCTATTTCACTTGTTGCTGAATTGAAGGTTTCGTTGATCGTACTTAAATGAAACTCTAGAATAAACCACATTGTAGGCTGGATTTTGAAGAAATAATTATTTTCATTACACAACAACTACGTTGGGATGTGATGAGACATCTTGTGATATGATGCTTTCATAGGAGACTAGGATTTCTGTGCATTGCTGAGGGAAAATCGTGTGTTCGATTTTCCGATGGATTGAAATCAATGAGAATGTATGGGATTTCACTTACTCCAGACCGATGTTGAATTGGTATTTTACATTCCCAGGTACCCAAATAAATGAGTACATAAATAAAGTAAATAAATGCGAATGGAACAATATTGGTATCGGAAAGCCACCGGTGTTACGACGGCGGAGTTAGTGCTTGTGGTGGTGGTAGAATTGGTGGAGATATTTGGCACGGGCTGCACGTCTGTAATAAGGGTTCCCGACCGAAGAGGGACCAACCCTCCCTACCTCCCATTGCCTTCGGCTGTTCAGTCCTCACACTCGCTATTCCTTCCTGCTCGTCGTTCTCCTATTTAGCAAGGCCAATATTACACACGGAGGAGTCAGTACGTGCTACTGCCAAAAATACGACTAGGCACTACTGTGTCTTTGGCGTTCCCAGTTTGGAGATTACTTCGAGGGTGGTTGCCTCCGGAAAGAAAGAGGGAAGTTTTTCTACCCTCGTCTTGACTTTTACTGTATAGGTACATAAAGTGTTATGAATGGAATAATTGAGTTTAGAACTCAAGATACAAACAGACACTTCCATGAGTATTGTTGAGATTAAATAAAAATATACGTAATGTTTACTTCAAGAGGGAGAGGCAAACATATGATCAAAATTATTTGCTGTTTTGGAAATCACTTTATTACTCCAATCGATATTGTTATTTACAAAATGGAAAATCTTCGATTATTTTTCCAATCATACTGAATGAGACCGTAAAAATCAATTTACTCAGAAGCTTTTAGTATTTTGAGAGTTCACCCAAGGTTCTTCAAAAAAATTCCGGGTTAAGTCATCTTTACTAAACCAGCGAAAAGAAAGGGGCTAAGTAAGCTTACAAATGCTCTCCAAACAACAAAACTACCCAACCACTAATATAAATGGGTGACATTTATACAAGATTTTTACGATTTGAGAATCACAAATTTACGTGCGCGGTTACGTGCGTTCAGCTAATATTTTACATACAGAATTTATTCAGAGGAACCTCTAAATATTTAATTACAGTGTGTTTGTTTTAATAAAAATTAATAATGTTATCATTCAACCAATATAACTCTAAATGATGGAAGATTGTCACTTTCGGTCAAAATCACTTTTTGGTAGTTTTTCCGAATCTTCTATAATTTAATTTTATATTACTGTTTTAATCGTTATAATATTACTTGAAATAAAATATTTTAACTCTAAAGTCTTTGACAGGGTAGATAAGGAGCGTTACGAAAATCCTATGAGAGAAAATAAATAAAAGCAGACAGTACCTTATACGAGTATATATCCGAAATTGATAGATCCTATTAATCTGTATTGAATATGAATTTGCAATTTCAAATTGCAAAGAATTTAATTTCTTACTAACTAAATTATATAAGAATATGGAAGACCTGCTTGCTTGGATCTCACGTTAATAATATCGTAATTATCTTTATTTTTACTTATACATATATCTTTTAAAATAGAATATAAATATAACTGAACTAATCTCCTCAAAAACCAAAGAACAGAATTTGTAAATTAGAGATTCTTTTATGTAAATATAAGCGAATGTACTTCTATAATAAACTTTTCGAATAGGTTAACATGAATATGACCGAAATATAGAGTACCATGTTGAAAACAACCCTCTATTTATTGAGTAACATGAAGACGACTTAAATATAGAGTTATGTCATAAATAATCGTCTCTTAAAATTCTTTAATGACACTCTCTAGTACAGACTTAGAATCGTATTTGAGAAAGTATGTGCAATGGTGTTGCGCCACTAGTTTTTCATTGACATGACAGTGGAAATTTTCTTGTGGAGAAAAAATGAGAAATCGAGACGCAAAGTTAAAAATAAAGTTGTTGTGAACATGGTAAATATGAAGAGGCATAATGTAGAAAAATGAACATTATGTGTTTCGTACACAATGAGAACATGATTATTTAGTTTTACTCTGTTTCAAAAAAAATAGAAAAAAATATTAATCATTGTATTTTTTTATAAAATCGTGTCTGTTTCATTACTCATTCAGGATCAAAAATCTGATTCTTTTTCATGCCATTTTGTTCTTCATATTTTTCATCCGTAGCATATTTTTCCTCAATTTCTATGTCGATTATGAACATTCACGAACATGATTAATTATTCATCAGAATTATTAATTTCTTACATATATGATTATAAATGTGTCTCCTTAATCTGATTTTAAGGACAGAATCATCTGAGTCACAAAAATAAAAGTTCTCAAAAATATTTAGAAACGCGACTGGAATTTAAAATCGCGAGTTAAGATAAGACAAGCTAAGATGGGGGTTTCTTTCCTACTCACGGTAATTTCTTAAACCTATGAAGCTAATTCCATATATTCAACATATAAAAAGTAATCAGAATATTTTGTTGTTAAGGTTTCAAACTTTTCATTATTTTGGAAGTAGTTTGGGGATAATCTCGAAGTGAAGTATGATGATATAAAGAAAACATATGTATATCAAAAGTAATTACATCATATTGTGAATGATTACTGTACTAAAATATTTAATATTGGTTTATTTCAAGTTAAATTATTATCTAACCATCACAACATGAACCATAGCTTCAATTCTCCCTCTAGAATATCAGCACTATGCACTTCGTAAAGAACGAGTCAATAGACCGGACATAACGCTCCTTTGACAGAAGACAAAAGAGAGCCATTCAAACTGCCATAGATCAAACTTACTTCCTTATCCTTTATTTTATATTTAAATTCCTCCGCAGTTGGCCGCCTACTTATTTTCAGCTTCATAAATCTCTCTCGTTAGCCGTCCATTACTGGCGCGCAGTTACGGCGAGTCTATTAAGTGCAGAGCCGGGTTCGTATTCCTGGCCGTTGGCGTGTTTGTGGCAGGAGCGCGTAGACGAGGAGATGGGGTTTATCGAGAGACTTGGCCGAGTCGCTCGCGACTTCATTGTCCTCTTACAAAAGACCTTCCCCGTCGTCTTTTGCTTCTCCGCCTCCTACTCCTACTCCTTTCGCAGGGATTCGCTCCATGCAGAAACCCATTGGAGACGTCTTATCCTCAGATGGCGTGGGTGGTTAGGATTCATTCCTCCATATTTTCCAAGATCTATGGACCACAGGATTTATTCTGTGTGAGCGTGGTATATTAGGTATATTTCGTAAAAAATCAACGTTTGAAATTAGGATGAGACACCCTCCCATATTGTTTTATGTATTAAAATACGACATCCATACATATGTCGGATGTTTAAGTATATTTTATGGGTTGCTAACAAACTTTAAAATTTTTGAACTTTAAAACTTGGTAGCGACCTCTAAAATATATTTTTATATATTTTTAAAATCTGAAATGTTTCTCATTGTGTTTCAGATATAAAACACAATGGGAGTGTGTCCCATTTAAATTTAAAACATTGATTTTTTGAAGAAACATTCTAGTGGTATATTAGTTTATGTAGTTCATTCTTATTATTTTCACATGGGAGTAATTAAGAGGACGATATCTTTTTATTGTTTGGGACAGTAGTTGAAATTTAAGGGAAGATATCTTATTTAATGTTTGGTATTAAAATAAATGTAGATAACTGAGTGAAACATCGAAACTTCTCCCTAGGTAAATCTCATAAACAATACAAAAATGTTCGACGAAGCAGAAATGAACTCGTCCACCTTTCGTGCTCTGTTTTTAATGTGTCGAGTTTAATCCATGTCACACTAGGTAATTACAAATTCGTTGGGGAAGTTGTTGTTGGTTGTGCATTACTTCTCTTCTATACTTTACGTGTATAAGAGTTATTAATACCTGTTTTTAAAGTTGCGATTGTTTTGGAGCTTGGTTTCTTGATTTTGGCCTTTTGATTTGTTTTATGGTCAGTTGTTTATATGTTGGTTAGAGATTGTTCAATCTTCTTGTGTTCGGTTTTCAATAAGTTTGCTCTCCGTATGAGCTAGGACACGTGCGCAGTCATTGAATCAACGTTGATGTTTCCGTAATAGTGGACAACTAACTCTTTCTCGTTCACCTTGGACAGCATGTGTTCAAATGGTAACTTGACAACGCGGCTAAATCATTTACATAATAGAACTATACACATATATACTGCAGTATATATATATACACATATATACTGCAAAGAAAACGTGAAATATACTAGAAAAATTATTTTATTGAAATAGAGATCCCTCAACTTACTTCGCGCTGGATTTCGAATGTATTACGTAAATAATTTATTTATATTTCTCTTGATGTTTATTGCAAAACATATTCCCACATGCTAATAAAATGCTATTTTCATAACGCTTAAAAAATAATCTAGCTTATATTACCATAGTACATTAAACATTCAGTGTATCTTCCAACCATATTGTTTGTTGTTTTTATTATTTCGTATTTTTACTTCCATGTAAAATTCAAATTTATCTTTTATATAGTACAATGAAAACAATCGGATATATATGGGCAAAATTCTCACACATGAAAGATTTACTATAAAATTGTTAGAATATTATTCAGATGAAATGAACGGGGGAAGTGTTTTCATTGAAAATTCATGTCGTGCAATAAAATAAATTAGAATAGGATTTCGGTTTTAATAAATATAAAACTTAACTTACTATTACTGTTACTACTATTACTGTTAGCTATTGCCTTCTATTAGTTGCTTTGAACCTCTGGTTTCCACTCATTATTTTGCTAAATAATACTATTCGAAACCATGTAATCAGAAACTTGCTACTATCGATAGCAGTCAACTTATTTTTAGTAAATTGAAATCGAGTTTATGTATTTTACTGGAAGTGTGTACTAGTAAAGATAATTTTTATTTTCGTGGGATTAAAATTATTTTTATCTATATAAAAAATGGAACAAGTAGCTTTAGTTTTTGCGTTACCACCGGCGAAAATAACTTAATTTTCTGTGGATTGAAGAACAAATAATACATCCATTGAATAATTGAATGTTTTGAAAAATTTATTTCCATCGGTTCCAAATCCATTAATACGGAAACAATAGCAATTCTGATTTGTATTCATTGTGTCATTGCGTGAACATCTGCATTCTGAGTCTGATAAACATGTCGACCATACAAGCACTGAAATCACACCCTCCAATCACTTACAAACGATCGGATAATTTACTTATAGCTCTAAGACAGAAAGGCTGATTGATCAAAGAACTCCAGTCTGAAAGATATGCCTTCAAAGCTTTCCCGGTGTTCGTGTGGTAAGATTCAGAAGCATAATGACTCTGAAGACGTATCCTCAAACGAAATTTTCTCTCGCTTCTAATACTTTCTCTACTATTAACCAGATTTGGCACAATCTTGAAAATCCATCAGTTCATTCGAGTTATGAACACAGATCTTGAGACGAATCCTTTTCGTCCGACGACAAAATAAAATCTCGGCGTGAACGCGGAATTTCTCAATATATCCTTATTTTTATTTTCTTTGTTTTTTACTCCCGCACTCTCCTCGCAGCCCAAGTTTTATAAGCAGTTCCTGAAGGTTTTACCCCCCTCTTTCTTTCTCTTTCTCTCATGGTGGATCTTCTACATCACATTCAATTTACGTCAATTCTCTTTTTTTCTCAGTCGCGTTTCATTTTTCTTTTGTTTTCTCGACGCGTGCGCGGGCCGCTGCTTGGATGTCTTCCCCGCGCGAGTCCTTCGGCCCGAATGTAATTCACTCTCTTCGCGGTAAGGAGATTGAAACTGGATTCAAAGAGGCCGGTCTCCAGTGTCGCACCGGAAAGAATACTCTTTTAAAACATTTCTCTTCCTTTTTCACCCGTCCTTATCTGCGTCCGTCCTTGTTCCTGTCTGAGAAGCTAGTGACGTTGTGAGGAGCTAGAGAATACTGAGGGGAAAGGAAATTGTGGCGGAAATGTGTTTGTGTACGAAGGTTCAGATGTATGGTTTATAGATTCTATAAAAGATGAAACAAGCTTGATTTGGGAATGATGTTTTTGAGTACACGTATGTAGAAATAATTTAGGAATATTATGAGTTAACTGGTATTACTCATGAATTTGGAACACTATTCAACATTTTTAGAAATGTTGATTTTAGTTTTACCTTATATATGTGTAATATGGTTTCAAGATAAAGTTTCGATGATTTTGTAATGCAATTTCTTGGAATAATATGAGGAAGAAAAATTATTAATAACGTGATATATTTATTAAGTACGGCTCTCCTCGAAATAATAAATTCATTTTCATTCTTTCCCATATTCACGTTGAAGTGTTTCATTTGATTTACCATTCATTTCATTTTGTTACCATAAATTATTGTTCTTTTATGAAAGACCTGAAATGTAAAGGTGTCAAATAATTTTCCTCTTCACGAAAGACGCGAACGTTGATAAAAAAAAGAGAAACTATGATTAGAATTCACACAAAATATATCCTGGTAAATTACACGATATATTTTCTCTTTCATCAGAATGCGGGTTCTACATTCAAAGAATAAGAACAAAGGAAATAAAGTCTTAAAAAATAGAAAGGATTGTACGAACAAAAATAGACAATCTAAACTCTACATAATGCAAGGTAAAATTTTCATTTATAATAGAAATTACTTTTTTATATTAAATTGTTCAGAACGTTTTTGTCGTGTCTCCACTCCTAATTCGGAGAAGGTTTTTTGTGGAATAGAGAAAAAAACATGACTAATGCTGAAAAACCGACACAGAGCTGGATTTTCTGGTTACAAATAAGATAACACAATTGAAAGTACGAGGTAAGGACGAAAAGAGTCCAAAAGAATCACTGAGATAAGAACAAAGAGAACCTCGAGATTCTGTGTGAGCTGCCTGTGTTGGAAATGTCAGCTGTCTTACGGTGGAAATGCTCACGAGTTCTGACTTAACTTATTAAAGCCCGCGTTCCTCTACTCTCGAGTGCCGCTATGCTACAGTTCCCCATCCTTCGATGCGAAACGCACTAAGCTTCGACCTAGCAAGAGGCGTCGCCTTCGTTTGTTGGATGCTCAACTGTTTCTAGAATTCTTTTCTTTTGCTCAACTGTTTCTTCTCGGAATTCTCAAAGAGAAAAGAGATGGTTCTACTTCTGGTCGGTTTTATGAACTTTGTATTTATAATAATTACAATGAATATATCAATACACGTATTACCGGCGGAGATACGAAATAAATATTTTTGCTTAAAGTTAAGTAGAATTCTATTTAAATTTTAGTCCTGTAATTTTCACAATTTTTAAAGCCAAATTAATATAGCAGTTACAAATTTAACATATATTACATTATTTTTTTTCTAAATATTTACATAATTGTTCACGCGTTAACTGACCTGCCGAACAGAATTTAAAAAAATATTCTACATTTAACATTCGAGTTTCATCAAAAACTGGATGTTTTCACTTAATTTAGTTATAACATAATTTTCTGTCCTTACAGAACAAAATATAAGTACAAATTGAAATGACTAAATATAGAGTCTAGCGGTTACAATTTTTTTAAATACAGATATTTCAATATGTTTTCTTTATTATATCAGAATTTTGTTTGTAATGCATCAATTTTTTCACGTACTATACAACACAGTAATTGAAAAAGTTTTGATTTTGGAACAAGATACATTTCTCCAACAGAGAGTTACAATTTGTCTCGCACGAGGATTTAGTTGTAATACTCTAAATTATCAAATTTTACTATAAATGCACAAAAAGTGACTCGGGATGACTAATGCAATACTAAAGTAAATATATTTTGTTATATTAACTTGTGGAGAAAAACAACAACAAAAAATAAGAATAATTTTGTGGTCACTATTAAATATTAAACCATTTATAGCTAACGATCACAAGATAATAAAAAAATTAATAAATCATCACAAAATCATACGTAAGAGATGCTGTTACATAAAGCACGTGGAATGTCACATCCTTATATTTAACGTGCGTCCACATTTTACAATTTATTTCGAACCTCATCAGATTTGATTCAATCATTTCCACAAGCCTAGGAACAAACATTATTTTCATTCCATTATATCCCTTGGTTTCTTCTGTAACGTTATAAATATGCCCCAAGCCTTAGTTACAACGCCCTTATGTATAATTTTCGACATTTTTTAGATTGAAAGAAAACGTTAGAGATTGACTTGAATATATTCAAAAGCTACACCAGTGGCTCAAAACCATTGTACATACTGTCTCATATACATTTCTCAGTTAGCACAAGAGTGAAAATAAAACATTTTATGAACGAAAGAATATTATTTCAATGGTTCTCTTTATTTTGATCGTCTTCTTTATGTTATTCTGTTCGAAATGTTTATCATAGATATCCGTTAACTACTATTGTCATACCATTGTCATGTCTCGTATAAATGGTCTCCAATTTACAAATTAAGTGTTTCACATTTGGAGGCGGTTGGCTACGTACTGTATACATTCTTTTTCAAATGCTCTATATTTTATTCACGTAAGACCCAAGCAAGCAGAACATGAATATTTTTAATTTGGAAATGAAGACAAAAATAAATTTCTTAGTAATTTCAAAATGTAAATTTCTAACAAATAAAAATTAATAGGAACTCTGATCGATCTATGGTAGAGATACGATACTGTCATTTACCTTTACAGTATTTGTCAGATACTTGTATTTCTTTTTATGTCCATTGCATCTATTTTCTAAGAGTGTTTATAATATTTTATTTAAATTGAATTTTTCTAATACCGTAACAGTAAATTAACATTGCAGTGTAGCAAATGTAGCTACATCAAACAAAAAGATTATTAAACATATCCCGGTTACCTTCCAGTTATTTCTTCAAATTACCTTTTTGTGTAATCATGTGACAATACATTCACGCAACTAATAATATGCAGCACTATAGAAATATAACAAACCCTTCTCGGTGATAACATCAAATAACAGCAAAAACAGCAGTGGAAGCATCTGGTACATAAGCTTCCGAGGCGAAAAGATTGAATTCCCAAAAATATCGGACGTGAGGTTATCACCAAGACAAAGATTTGAGAAAATGAGTGGTGAACACATTTTAAAGGAATCAACGTAAAAACCTAAAATCATAGTTGAGGAATCAATATTTTGCCGTTTCCTGACTAATCACACTGAGTGACACATTTTATTCCATTACTTTCGAATACCTATTCGGGGAGGAAAGGCTTCATTATTTACGGACGAGCAAAAATAACACGTGATACATATTACTTATTTAATATGATCTTTTATAAGAAACGTTTAATGCAAAATCCAATCAAAACACCGATTGAAATAAGCGGTCGTGTCCTGACTGACTGATTGACTCACTCACTCAATGATTCATCAATGCAGAGAAAAATCTATTAGAGGTAGAAGCTTGAAATTTCTACAATGTTTTATTTAAATTCACTAGACTCAAATATCAACTATTTTTCGAAATTTCAAATTTAAAGCGATTAATTAGGATAAAGTGTGTTTTTTTCTTTCGAGTTTTCACTATTGCCGTTATATCTCACGAACTATTTAGGATATCATATCTGTTTAAATATTCAAAATTTAAATATCTATTTAAATTTGTGGTTTTCTCAATGTTTCATTACTAAACGGATCAAAATTATGGAAATGTATTTAAATCATTAAATTAGTTTTAGGCCATTTTTATCAAGATTTTATTATATAATTGCATAATATATTACTGATAGACGTAAATAGCACTTTGAGATAGTTTGTAGTTCGTCCTTACAGCAGTGCCAATGATTTGCACTGTATCTCACATAGTGTCCGTTTTTGCACGTAAATGTTGTTATATCAAATATCTAAAAGACAAAATCTGGTTTTTGGTCATGGTATACTAATTAGTTTATTAATTAGATAATAGTAAATTAGTTTATTGTCCTCCACTTGGTCATACGCAGTCTGTACTGTTTTCTGACAATACATTTATTTATTTATTTATTTACTACCCTTACGAGGGGAAAGGCTCTATGTTTGGTATACCAACTCTTCAAACTAATATTTCTTAATCATCAGTAATATCAGAAATTCTATTGTTTACAACCATAAAATATCTTGGTAATGATTCCTAGGTGGGTGAAGTAATAGCTATCACCCAAAATGGTGTGAAGACCAATTCCTAAAATGTTGGGTTTTGGGTCGGGTGAAGAAAAAAAATGTTTGCTTAATTTTGGATACAGGGGTTACAAATTGGGATATCCCAAATTGTGGTAACGAGGTCGTAATTTGGGATATCCCAAATTAGAAGCCCTCTAGTTTCCACGGTCGAACCTCAATCCTGTCTCTTATTTTTATTCAACATTATATGATAAACCTGTTACCTGGTGGTGNTATATATATAAAGTGTGTGTTTGTTCCAGATTGAGTTTTTTTTCTAAAAAAAAAGAGACACAAATACTCACATCGAGATGATATTGGGAAAAGTCAGTAGAGTTAGAATCATGACTTAGACAGTATTTAGTAATTATGGAAATCCTTCGTGTTACGATGGATGCAGTCTCTTCGTAAAATAAAATATTTTGAACATATCAAATAAAGTTGCAAATACCAATTACAGGAGGTAGCAAATATCACATATACATATAAGAAGCATTAAGGTAGTCTTACTGAATAATAATATTCCATTTAATAAATTGCTCTGAAAGATTTGTGGGTAATTTTGAGGAAAACAATAAAAAAATTTAAAAGTTCTGTCCTGTAGTAGAGTAACTTTTTACTAAGTATGAATATTATATTACAATCTTTAACGATTACAAAGGTTTATTATGGAATAATAAACTGAGAATGAACACATTCATGGTGTAGATAACAAGGATTGTTACCGAGAAATTTTAAGCAACTCTGCTGAAATATACTGGAGACATTCAAACAAAGTGTATCAAGTCATAAATTTCCACTACTTATGAGTATAATGTGTCTATTATTCAGTAAAATTGGTTTTAAAAAAGTTTGAAATCGGAAGTTATTTACACCCAATCAGAGGAGAACCAATAAAAGTCATCAAACTGGTCAAAAGTCCTAGGAGAACCAAATTTGCGATATCCCAAATTAGGAATCTTAATGTCCTAATTAGGAGTATCAGCAGTGAAAGAATTATTATTTAGTAACAACTATCCAGTTGACTACAATTGCAATGTAACACCATAAAATGAATTATTATATGTACCTGTGACTTGTGAATTTCAAGATAAATTTACACCTCTGGACGTCAGGGAGGTCCAATGAGGAACCTGTTGTGTGACTCTGATAACAGCTTTTTGAAGAGACGGTTGTGGCGTGAACCATTCAGCCATCAGATATCTTCAATAGTATTGAAGGAACGAATGTGTCCCAAATTAGGAGTTATCTTAAAATTAGGAGCCTCTCCCCTATATTTAACGAATGAACAGAATCAATAACTCGATTTTTTGTACGTAAAAATTGAGTATCTAAAAATCAATTTCTGGAGATTTAGATGAATCAGTTTTCATTTGGTATTTGCGTATAGAGTGCAATTTTTGTCTGTTCTAAATTATAAGGCACCAAAGAAAACCACCACCTTGTTTGATACATGTCATGAAATATTCTTAATTTTACTATTACCCTCGTTACAACTAGTTCATAGCTCCCGGGCTATAACTGTTATTACCATTCATCTATAAAAATAAACTTACGATTAACTCAAAATATATTGAAAATTGTCACACCGTGTAATCCTTGTCTCATAAGTTTCCTCAACACAATTTTAATTAACAGTTGGTAAAACATTGAGTTAAAGGTGAGTAGAACTAGACAATTTTCAATTCATAAACCACAATTTTATAATAATAACAATGTAAAAAAAGAACACGCGTTCCTTACAACTAGTAGTGAAGATGTTATAGACTCATAATTCAAAGATCCGGATCAGTACGGCTATCCTACAATATTACAATCAACGTGTTTAATACTGAGCAAAACAATCAAAATACACAAGGTAAATGCTGAGAAAGTAATTTACTCACAATATTCTCTCGACTAGAGCCGCGAGTACTCAGCTGTTAGGCTAAGTTAACTATCCATAAGAAAAGGAGACTCACGTTTGAAATGAAATTCTATATTAATCGTAGTACATCAGTTATCTTTGAAATGAGTTAAAAAGTTTCTCCATCCATATTAATAAAACCATGGATCTACATGCAAGAAAATTATCATTAAAAATTTAGAAAGAATACCTCAAATATATTACAACAACAGTAAAGATGTTTTAAAAATTAGAATAATAGTGATAGATTAATGTTTTTTTATTCAACATTTTCATCTGAATAAAAATACAGTGAACCTTGCTTGCTTGTGATCAACAACTTCCTAGGAATATAGTGAAAAATATTTTTACGTTCGTGCCCAAAAAACATATGAGGGAAATTATTTGGCTTGCGTTAGGGTTGTGATACAGGGACGTGATACGTTAGGGTTGTGATACAGATGCATATTTACTTGATTTTAGTTTCTTTATGTAATTCAGTTATGCGTCACAAACGGTGAATATGAGATTTTATCTCAAAGTTTATTTTTATACTTGTAATAAATTCAAATCCATTTCGTTTTACATTGACTTCTCCAATACTTTTACTGTCTCCTCTACAACAGGTGAGTGACAAAGTGGAAGAGTTATTCCCCACTCTCCATGCAATTTCCAAAATCCCTGCATGAAATGACTTCCTTCCTCTACTTTCTTAGATGCCATCTTAAGAGTCTTAGTCAAGTTTTTACACACTTCCTCCCGAATATTTACTCTTACTCTCCATTTTCCTTAATATCGCTCACTTTCTTAGTCCCCAGCACAATCTCATCTACCACCCACACTTCGGTTCTTGCCGACCCTGAGTCTTCGCCAACTTTCTAGGGCCGTCACCCTTACTATCCTCACACCCTTCGGAAACAACTGCTGCGACGTTCGCACGCTTTCCCATCAACCCTCCATCCCTCCCATCTCAGGATACTCACCCCAATAAAAAACTCCTCGAAGGACACCGTCCAAAGTTGAAAATCAAGTCTTGAAACCATGCGAGAGAGACTTCATTCCTTCGGGTTTATTATATCTAAAAGAAGATTTTATCTGTTCCAATGCGCACGGATTCGATAAAAAAAGGAAACTCAAGACTGCGGTTAGAATTTCTTCAAAGGAATCTCTTTCTATGTACAAGGACAAAGAAGTTGAGCTAAGAAAAGGGACAGAGTGAGGAATGGAGAAGGGAGAAAAAGTACACACGAGGTTGGCGAGTGTTCTCTAACAAAGAAATATTTGCATGAATTCCGTTCAAAGTTTGTGTGCTTTTCCAGTTTACTGTTTTGTTCTTTACCTCCGATATTGCCGGAAGGGTTGTAAACGTATTGTGGGAATCCAAAAGTGTATTTCTCTCGTTCAGTTTTGACAGTTATTGTTTTATGTCACAAGTTGATACGTGATGGAATTAGGTTTCGTATGCCATTCCGTTGTTTGCATACGCACTCTTCTCTTCTTCCTTGTGAAGTAGTAGGTACTACGACATTTACGATAGTAATCCTCCGAGGCACATCGATGGATCAGCGTGTGAGTTCATGTTAGGGTCGTTGGATTGCGTCTGAAACAACCAAGCTAAGAATACTATATACTTCACTCTTCAAACATAAATTTTACATAATTTTTAAACATAGGTATAAATTTCTTTGTTTATATTACAATTTTCTTGTACATAATATTGATATTTGTGTAGTTTAATGTGCAAAATAAAGGCTGCAATTGTCATAGCATGCATGTCCCTGAATATAGGTCTGCATATTTTATTTTAAGTAGTAAATTTCTATATGTTTATAGTTAAATTATTTTGTTTATAATCATCGTATCTGTTAACCATTCGTAACGACTATGTATTGTGTATAGTTTTAGCAAACATTTTCGAGCAATGGTCAGCAATAGTACAGCGTTCCTGTCAATGATTTCAATATCACACCAAGAAGGAAATTAACGTATACTGCATCATGGTATGTTGAATGATACAGGACCGAGAATCGAACCAGGGACCTCCAGCGAGTAAAACGTGAGAGTAACAAGTGTTGTAACATATCAGTAATTTAAATCGATAGATTATTTATACATTTATGTTATTAATTTGTAATCAATTCTAAGCACCAGATGTTCCAGTGCAAATTATTGACAAATTAGTTTCACAACAATTCAGAACAAATGTGGAAAACATATTGTTCGTAAGATGAAATTCCATGGTTTGAATATCCGTAGAAACAAATATTAGCTACAACACGTCCCTCAGCGGAAAGACGCCGAGAAAACAGGACAACACAGTAGAGCTCAACACTCAGATTTGAATGAAAATTTATCATTACTTACCTCTAGAAATCGTCTTCAATGAACGTTATATTTTGAAGAAAGAAAAAAAATTAGTTCTTGGTCAGAGAACATTTTATGGCACTTTTGTTTTTTATTTAAGTTTATTTAATAGACTAGTTTCGCTGTTTAGGGATGTTACTCTCAAACTCATTTTGGGACGTCGCCCTAGCAATATATCTCTGTTACAACCTGAAAAGTTATCTTCAATGTTAGTACCCAACCCTACGACACGTTTTGTAACATCAGCTAACTAACAGCTGGTTTACGGACATCGAAATGACTATTCCATATAGAAATACAGGCTCTCTAGAATCTTCCATAAGGGCGGCAGTATATTATAATAATTAATCTCGAATTTAGAGTTATTTTAAGAGTTACGGTTTGTAAACAATCTATTCTGAATAATATTTAGATCGATAATAATACGTACTAGTGAACTACCTTTTTTTATTGAATACAAATTTGTTGGTATTCTGTTAACATTATAAATATTTTTTATTCTTATCTAAGGAGTATGCTGAAATTTTCAATCGACTTCTGCCTTAGAACCCTTAATCGGAATTGATGAGATGGTCTCTTGTTTGCTTCCGGAGAGAAAATTTGGTTATTGTTCTCCACGAGGTCATAGGAAGTTTCAAACTGCTTTTCTAGTATTATTATTATTATTATTATTATTATTATTATTATTATTATTATTATTATTATTTTTGTACTATTATTACGGAGAAAGTGCATCTTGCACATGTATTTGCAAGGTGTAAATGTAATGTATAATATAATACCAAATTTTGATTTCATCCTCATCATTGACGGAAAATAATCCTTACGTATTTGCGGGGAAACTTCGCCACGAGTTACGCCCCCACAAGCAATTGTTTGTCTAATGAAGTATACCTGTTTTCGTGGGGCGTCCTTGCTAATGGAGAGTAGGGTCAGAACGATGCGAGCTGACAGAGATTGATAACCGAACGTGGGGCTGCGAGCCGACGCAGGCCTGACGCCGTTTTGCCTGGTATGTCACGGAATGCTTTACTCCGCTTAGTCAACCAAGCATCCTGGCCAACATTCAAGAATTTACACATTGCTTTTGTATCTTGAATTATTCTTGACTCAAATATACACGGCGATAATCTAATTTCTTTTTTTAGATTAATATATTCTAAAAGGAAAATTGGGCATACGTTTTAAGGATATTCTTGAAATAATATTTTTTATCGAAAATACACAATTTTATAGAGCGTTTATCAATGTGAAATATAATAAAAACATGCACGTTTATTTGTTTGAGGCATAATTCTTGTAAATTTCATTAGTGAATGTATAACCTTGAAGGTATATCATAAAAACTTTTAAGACTTTCATGCAGCGACAAAAAATAAAATAATATACACTACGAAACAAACTGCGTTCCCCTCTTCTGAAATACAGTCCTAGAAGTCTTGTAAATGTGACTTAACTTATTTGAACGATAGTACTTTTTGTCGAATATTTGGCAATGACATCCGTCTTCGGGAAGGTGAAAGTCAATGATTCGCTATGTTACTAACAATGAATTAACATTCAGCGACTGTTCTATTTGAGCAATGTCAACCTACTACTACCACTCTCCAACCAGTTTCAATGCTTTAGTGGGCGAGTTATTATAAATGTTTTGCGGGTAATACGCTTTTATACAGAAAATATAATTTGGAATACTAAAATTAAATGTTAAACGGATGACCACAGAAAACAACGCATTAATTTATAACAATTACTNTGACCACAGAAAACAACGCATTAATTTATAACAATTACTTCTGGTTCTTGGTTGTGACATGTAATGAACAGGTGCATCTTGCGGAATGTGCAAATAATAGTAACTTCAGGAAAACCAGAAAAACAATTTGATGGGGCAACAGAATTATTCGTAAAATATCACATAAAATTCACGATAATTTGGCAGAAGAGCGTAGTGTTGTTTAATGTGGCACCTAACCACTCCTCTTACCCAGTTTTTTCAGGTGTGCAAGTAATGTAAAAAATACCGTTAAAACGACAAAATTATTTCGTAATTTAAAAAACATTTCCCGCAAAATAAGAGACCTAAGATATAAATTAAATCATCGCACTTTTTCACATTTACCATTTTGCATTATGTATTAATATTATTTCAAAAGCTGATGGTATCTCATGGTGAGTTAAATGCATCAATACCAATACCATTAAATTAAAGTAAAGAAACAATTTGTATCAGTGGAAATATAAAAATGTATTCTTGTGTTTTAATTTCACTTAACCTATTAACATCCACATACTTGCGGAACAGAATAACAACTATTAGATTACAGATGGTGTTGGTGACGTTTTCTCGGTGTAATGAAAACTGAAACTAATTTTGTAGAATATTAGATTAGTTTTGAATATTAGATTAGATGAAATAGTTTTGGAATTGTATTTCTAAGAGTTGGATGGCAATATTCAGAACATAACCTTAATCATAAGAGATAATCACTTTTACGTACTGAGAACTGTGAACTGTGCAATTTACCAAAAACGAGATTTTGATAACTAGTTAGAAGAGGTATTCGATACTATAAGTCAAGGAGATGTGATTACTAAAAAGGGAAGTTAGTAATCGTAACAAGGATCGGGTTGCCATGTATAGAAAAATATTACATGAAACAGTTGGCATATAAATACTAGCGTTTTTGTACGGTTCATTATGTGGAGTAAATAAACTTTTGAATACATTGAGAGTGTGGATAAAAAATGAATGTTCCAACATAAAAATTGACATTGCCGAGGCAGCATAGGAAAAGAAACTTGTTTTCTAGGATACGGTACGAGGACAGGACTGACAAACGGCGACACGGACTTACAAAGAGGACGTCGTTGTCACACCAGTGATGAGTGGGGTGTATAGCTGATAGCCTCCCATACGTTTGATCCTACATTTGTCCCTTTGACACTTGTACATCGACGAGCATCTTTGGCGAGGCCGTGGGAGAGAAAGAGAGCAATGGACAATCGATACAACAAGAATATGCGACCGTAAAAGTATTGGTTATGATATCATCTATCACTGTCCACACAATGTAAATAATAATAATAATTAACACGAAAACACTGAAAATTTATATAGCTAGACACAGGCATAGCAGATAACAAATGGAGATGTAAAATTACACCAGAAAGTACACAACACAGGAAAATACATTTTATTAGCCTAGACAGATTACGCCCATAGGTATAAATAGGTTGCCAATATTATCAATCAGAAACTCCACGGGAAGTGTGGATTAGTACAAGTATTTCCCAAAACCCATTCCAGAGAACAGCAGGTACAAAATTTATTTTGATAAATCAGTCCTCACCGACAAGACAATCCATCACAACATACCAGATATATTATTCTAATAGACAAACTCAAGAAAATTGGGTAACACATTTTCTTGACTTTACTCACATAGATATTGCGGTAACAAACACCCACAACCCACAAACTATTTACAATGAGAAAGTTAATGAATTGAAAATATTTTTTCGTATAGCAATTTGGTACAGTAATATAATTATTAATAAAGATTGATGATACTGTTCAAATTTTTTAAAAAAAATTTATTGACCAATCAGTATGCTGCCAACTATCCATTAATGAGAAAATTCAAAAATATCAATTTTCGAAAACAAAAATCTTTGCGTCCCTCACAGACTACATCCGAGCATCTATAAGGCTTCAACTTCAAAAACCCCACTTTTATAACTTTATAAAAAGATGCTATTCTTTACATGACCAGTAGAATAGTCACAAGATCATATCACTTGGGGTAAAGATGCTTGGTGTATCCCTCACCTCATCTGAATCCAACTACAAATTGTGTATACAATAACAGAAAATAACATTAATAAAAATAATATATAGAGAATAAGGAAAATATACCATACTAGATTTCGCTAATATTTCAACATTTATAATAAATGAGTACAAACGGATTTGTTTTCCATATACGTCTTTTCTATTAAATAGTTTTACATGACACTCCCATTTCACTCCACCTCAGGGGGTTCTAAAGCTCTTTACTTCCACCCCAATGAAGGCCTAACTCTAATGTAACTCCGGAAGAGTCAATAATATCGTCCATTTTCGATAATTTATCGTGTAACTGTCTTGATGACTTGTATAGGGGTGTCGTGCACCTCATATGGTCTGAACAGTTACATGGTGCTATCAGGAGTAGATTGTTCATCTGAAAATATCCGAAAACAATTGGTTTGTCCGATTTCGGTCGTTTTACGTTGTTCCTAAGTCTCACCCTTCCGATTCTCAGCTATAATCACCGTGCATCGATGTGATCTGAACTTGAAGTTAACAGAATAATCCTTCATCTCAGTATTAATTAACTCCAACATCCTGACAACTATGGATACGATGCAAATCGGTCATCAATTATTTTTTCCTTCATCCCTTTTCCATCCTCCCCTTAGGATGTCTTTTTCTCTATGGGGGATGAATTTAGACTTACACGATATCAGAATAATTTACAATAATTTATACAATTTGATAATTTCCTATAAACTTGACACGTAATTTTTACCCTTTTCAAGTGATGCTAGGGATGTAAATGGGTATATGTAGACATCTGATAACGTTCTTATGGAAGATGATTAGGATATTCAGCGAAAATAAATAACGCAAGAGATATGGCAACCGCAAACTTAAAAAGAAAATAAATAAATCAACCGGTGATGAGTCACTAGTCCACTCTATAGATTGAGTGAGGTGATCATTTCTATTCCTGATGTAGCAAAGTCCAAGGTGGACTTAAGAAATAGTAGAGGTGTAATTATTATTATTTATTTTTTTTGGTGGGGCTTTAGGGCTGTAATTATTATTACCACTGCAGATAATCTCTACAGAAATGTAACAAAACATTAATTTTTTTCTAAATTCTTTATAGCAAGTTTTACAATTAAGTTGTAATATTTTATTTACTCACCCTCTAACCTGCTCATCTAGCTTACCTTTCAAAATTCCATAAAAGATACTTTTCAAATTAAATACTAACATTTTAATGCCTTCACATTTTAACAATTTCTCAGAACGGAACTTGACATACTTCTGCAAACATCCATAACCGAAAAGAGTGAAGTGGTGGATATTTCTTTGAAGTCAGCAGCTATAAAACATATCATTAACCCTCAAAACCACGTCCTGGGGTGACCCCTCAGCTATGTGTTTCGTTTGTTATACAATAACCCGTTCGCCGTTTAACTCTTTGTACCTCTGTTTCCACCTTCAATTCAGTACACTGAGCTTTAATCGGTTTTCGCACACTTACCCCCTGGTCAAAGAGCCATTGCTTACTGTGTGGGGTGTGATTCACCTCGCGCCTGTGTTCTTGCTACAAAATGTTTCCAGTATTTACAACGCTCGAGGCGCCGCGCCTAGAAGGATGTATCACTTTCTAGACTTCCATCCTCACATCTCGGTCAGTCACCCTATTGAGTGGGGGTAAGGTCTCTGGGAAGTAATTCTAGTTGCTAAAAAGGACAAGCGGTACTTCTTTGACGTAGCTGCGCTCTGGGAACCTGAAGAATTTTGTTGTTAGAGCGGAAGTATCACTCGCCCACTGAAAAGTATTTTATTGTGCTTAATATTTTTATTTCTTCAGTTTTTTGAACTTTTGACCTGATTTTTAGGGCTATTAAGTGTGTGTGTTCGATTAAATGGATTTACTAGTAGGAGAGGATAAGAATCTTGTTCGATAGTGTAATGGAAACTTATGAAGAATCTGTCTTAAGTGATAAAAACCCAGTGTTCAAAGGTAGGAAATGAATAGAGTTAAATATAAAATACTCTCACTTTATGACATTTCTGCATGGGTGCAACAAGTCTTTAACATTTTCGTTTCTCTTTGCGATAAAAAAATATTAAATGAAAATAAAGAAATTACGTAATTTAAAAAACATTTATTTTCGGGGAGAATCCACCCGCATGTGTGTTTGAACTTCTAGTTTTCGACGCGTGTTCTTGGGCGTTAAAAATTTGTGAAATGTTTTGTCAAAAAATAGCCTTGAACACCTGAAAAAATCCATTCTTTATCGTAAGTGTTGGTTATAGAACAACAAGCAATTTATGGGGCAAAATCATTGCTCATACATTCTCATATAAAATTATAAGTGTTAATTATAATATGACAAATGAAACTTATAATAAAAAGATACATTATACACATTCACAATCACTTATATCAAATCTTTTTTCATTAAAGAAAACCAAACTAATTAAATAAAATAGAAATAGTGTGAGGACCTTAATTACTTACTCTCGTATCTACAAAGAAAACAGATTTTTCAAAAATATGTTAGATATTCGAGATCTAAAGTTTCAAATTTTCTACTTTAATCTATTTTAAAGTTTTGAGAAGTTAGAGGGAAAAATAAAAACTATATAATGATAAATATTTTAAATTTTGATTATATTAAACTTATTTCAAAAAACCTTCGCTTCCTCAAACAAGTATATATTCAGTTCGCTAGATACAAGTGCTTTGATTCAGGGTCACCCTAAATGGATATATTCATTCAAATCTGAGAATTGAAAATTGTCATGACTTCAATACTTTCCACAAAACGGGAAAACCGCATTCTAGCGCTTTTTCTAAATCTAAGATACCCATGATGGATATTCCTAGCAAAATCATGCAATTGAATTTTTTCGCGGTGACAATACTTTCGATAGTAAGTGTATGAAAAAGTAGAAAGTAATACAAGTAAACTCTTCTCGGGTTTTGAGCAACTAAATGATCTTAATACTTTAATATTTAAAATTTTAAATTTAAAAAATTTATTGAATATTATTTCAAGTTTCTTTGCAATAATTGTCTTATATCTATCACTTTACATGTTATCTAAAAGTAATTTGACTCTATCCACATGTTTATGCATTTTTGTACATGAAGTGGTTTTATATTCTTCTGTTGTATCGTCATTACATTTTTCATTCTAGTGTTCTACTGCTGTATTTTCACTCTGCTTGGAGCATGTACATTATCAAATAGGTTTCAAGTCTCCAAATAGTCAATAAACGTGATTTTTTTTTAAATTCCCGCGTTTATACGGGATTTTCGAATGAAATATTTATAACTGTTTATGATGTTGTAATAAAACTAATTGCATTTTATGTACAGGAAACTGGAAGATACAATTTGGAATTGTTTTTGAGAAATTTTCCAAGTTCGTTTTCTATCTTTATTTGCAGTACTCTTTATATAATGTTAATTACTGAGCAAGTACATCGAAAACATTCAGATATTGCGCTAAATTTGAAATATGAATGAAAGTGATCCATCCGTTTAGCCAGAATCACTGTGCACAGATGGACAGAAGAACAGATAGACGTCATGCTTATAACCACTTTTTGGAATGAGGGTCACCCAAAACGATTTCCGACAAAATCTCGTGATATAATTTGCAATAAATTTTGTACTACGGATACGAGAAAGTTAAAGACACATACAAATAATAACATTTATTGGGATGAAGTGTTTCGATTCAAATTACCAGATAATCTTAGAAAAACTAGGAAATACTTCATTATGCTACATACAACCAGGATTAACAGGTATAACCTAATAGTGGGCCAGGATAAACTATTTTATCCTAATGCATTAAGGAGAAACTAAGTTGATCTGGTTAAGTGTGGTCTAAATCAGTTTGTCCTGACACACGCCTATGCCGAACTAGTTTGTCCTGAAATCGGGGTAGGCCAGTAACATACACATTACTGCTCATAAAGAGTGCGGGCAACGCAGGCTCATGAGCTCGTGGAACAATATACTTGGTGTTGATTTCGAGCTAGGTATAGCTCTTATTTATATTTCATTATTATTTCCACGTTTATCCCTAAAATATACTTTAACTTTTATTAAATATTTATATATAAATGTCTGGAAATATATTTCTTGTTCCTCTGGTTGACGTTAAATTTAAGTCAAAAATGTAATTATTGACATTTATTTTATATGATTTTGTTATGAATTAGTATTCATAATCAAAAGTTAAGTCAAATTTTTTGTTTCAAAAATATTTTTTAAATATAATACAAACGTTTCAAAGACACAAAGATTTGTAAAAAAAACAAAAAAACAAAGATATGAAACGACTAGTTCATTTAAATCTCAATTTTCGAAACACGTGAACTACGTTAACAATTCTGTCACTTGTCTTTGTAGGTGGAATCCATTATTCTTGATTCCGAATCTCTGCAGCGAATTCTCCATCAATTCCCGTAAGCTTTTGCCTCTCCACTATTACTGAATGCTTGTTCCACGACTTTGATCTCTTGACGGAAATACAACTGCTTTGGTTCTGACGGAAGGCAGCAGAGGAAGGATGTTATTCAATGTTACAGCTAGTCACTGACTTCTCTTCGAGTATTGTAGTTCATCGTAAAATGTAGTTTTCAAGCGATAAAACATTTCAAACGACATGAATTTTCAAAAATATTTGAATTGTTGATGAGAGTAAGTACAATTCGACAGCATTAGTATTGCGTTTTATTGCCTATATATTATAAACTATGAAGAATAGNACTTTAACCATAGATCAAAGTGAAGAAAAATAATAAAACTAACATTACTTTAAAATATTTATAATTATTTAAGCGTTAACAATTTCGAGAAGAATTGAGATGAAATTTTAAACCAGTACTTGAAATTTTCAACAAGTAATGGATCTCTTAGAAACAGAACCTTAGAAATACAGCACGAGAAATATAAGTAAATTAAAATAAACAATTAAGAAAATTTAGATAGCTATTAGGGTACGTCATTTTAATAAATACCTACGTAACAAGTGATAAGCAATACTCAATCAGATTGACAATTGTTACATAAAATTGTACTGCTGGAGTGCAATGTGCACACGAACCATTGGGAAGTGCTACATTTTAGTGGCGTAAATATATTCGTGGATCTTCCGCAAATTGCGCAACTTCCTTTCTTCTTCAATGGATTATATATCTGTGGTTCCTCTTCTTGTGGTTTGTACTGGTTCAAAAGCGCCTTCACATCTAATGGCAGTTACGCAATACCTCATCTTACAATAAGTAGAGGTTTCTTCAGTTTTAGAGCCAAGTTCTACTAATTAGCTCTTTTTCTACTTGCTTAGTAAAGTATACATACCTTTGAACCTGCTGTATTGAGCACAGCATAATATACAGCTAAAGGTCAACGTCTTGTAATTCTCGAAACAGTGTACGTTGCGCACAACTGGTCTACTGTATCTACACCTCCTTTTGTATTGTTATAATCTAAGATGTTATAATTTCTTTGTCCCCTTTGTTTCCCCATCTATACCTCCATCATGTATAGTTGAAAGTGGAATTACCGTTTTAATCCTTTTAGGCACGTGCGATACAAGAGTAACTTCTCTCTGGTAACCAAAAATTCTGGAACCAACCACATGATTTTTGTGTGGCAGACATTGTTTTGGCACTTCTCTTTTATCTTTTCGTAATGTTCCTGGTGTGGTAAGACCTTTCTGAAACAGAGACTGTGCATGTGGGCAAATTTTGTATCAATTATCTGTTGTTACATTTCTGTTCGTTGAAGGTATTTGTGCTACCAGTCTGTTTATATATCACTTGGCTTATTGAAAATGTAAAATGGGCCTTCAGGTTGATTTCCACAATATACTTCAATATTGAAGATGTAGAATGTACTTGCATCACATAGGGCATATATTTTTATCCCATATTTGACAGGTTTGTTTGGAATGTAATGATATAAATAGGCTGCAAACTTATCAGATTTTCTACAGCATTCTCTCGTTATCTAATCATCAAATCTAAGAGATCTCAAAATTTTCAAAAATCTGCCGTAACACATACAAGCCCGTAATATTGGAATCCCTGTCCCATCGCAGGCCCATAGTTCCTATACATTGGCGTGACTTCCATTTCTTGATCATATTAAATAATGCAAATCAAGCACAGTTAGAATTTCCACCTTTGTTACTTCCTCTTAGTTCCTTTCTCTAGTATATTTGGTTTCATTTGTCTTTTTCCTTATATATAAGTTTGTGCAGAGAATTATTTCACCGATCGTGTAATCATTGATGAGAAAGAAAAGGGCATTCTTTTCTTCTTTCNTAATCATTGATGAGAAAGAAAAGGGCATTCTTTTCTTCTTTCACATTTTTTTGCGTTTCCTTTTGCTCCAGGATTCGTTTCTGTGATATTTTTCTTTCTAATTTTAGAAGGTTCTTGGTGCAGGGTTTTACTCGAGATACTACTGCCATCCTTTTCAGTAAAAATGTTTACCGAATCTTCTATATTGGAGCCGTCAGTGCCACCTTCTTCGGAATTAGATTCGTGATTTTGATCCTCATAGAGAATTATTTCATTTTCCTCATCTGAAAAGATATAATTCTTCATTTTCTTCTATCTCCCTCACAAAGTCATGTATGTCATCAGGATTCATCATTTCTCTCTTCCTCCGCCGAGACCTGACGAGATATGGCATGAATTTTACTATTATAAATAATTTCCCAAAGTCATTACAATTTTTCGGAACATCGTAATGAAAGATTTTTCTACTATAATACATTATATTTTGATCAAATGAATTGAAATGAATTATTTAGAAATTCACGAAACAAAATAAAAGCGTGTTACTTACATGACCGACAGCGCGGTTCGAAATTGCAAGAGTTACGAAGGCACCTTACGAAGAAAACTTAAATTTATAACCAACGACTTCGTGATGAAATATAAAAAAAACAGGACTAACTCGATTTCTGATGACGGATTCAGGAATAATCAAAGGGGACACAGGATGCTTCAGTTGTTGTGACAACAATGACAAAGTAACCGACGGAAGTAGCAGATATGCACCAGCGCTTCTGCTGGAGGGCTGATGTTGAGCGTCTGAGTACAAAAAGAGAAAGTATTATTACTGCAGAATGTTATACTACAAACTTAAAAACGTGTGTTACAAAATAATAACATAAACAGACATATATGGAAGTAATTTTTTTAATTAAATAAAATTTTAATTAAATCACAAATAAGTTGTAAACTTACTAAGTAGTTTAGTCTTCATACCTATAGTTTCTCACCTTATGTCAGAAAATATTCTTTGAATAAGTGTGCTTTACCTTTCCACGCAACTACACATAAAAGTGTATAAAAACACTTCACACCAGGACCAACGGTTTTCTCCTGCTCAATCACCGTCAAAGGTTGTCGTCCAGGAATGGTTACACGTCTGTATTGCAATCATTGTGAAGCTTACCTTCATGTTTAAAACATAAATAAGGATACGTGCTCATTCAAATACAGCAATATGTTTCACGTTGGATGTAACAAATGATATAAAATACGTCCTGATTACATTTACCATTCACTAATACCAGGAATTAATAAAAGTATTAATATCGAATTTACATACTTCCAGTGTACACTTAAATGTATTCCACTTAGAATGGTCGAATGACATATTAACACTTTCAACAAAATACATCCAATACTATTATGTGAACAATTATGTGTAGCTATGTATGTATGTGACCATACGTGTATATTTATGAAATTTTCTCGAGAACGGCGGCATATATTTTGATGAAATTCGTGGGACATGCGTATTTTGGAACGAAAAAACTTATAACACGATCGTATTTCCGAATAGGATCATTTTAGTACTTTACAGTATTAGAAAATACGTAATAATGCCCTAAGATGATAAGACAACTTTCAATTTTTTACTTCGCTGATGCTTTAATGGAAATGTCGACGCCCCTTGAAAATTAAAGATCAATTATTAATATCTTGTCATTACTATGAAATCTAGTGACACTACTAGTTAATACACTGAATCAAATCAATTGCACCTCGGGAAAGGGAAAATTATCGGCGAATGGCATGCACTATATTGTCAACGCAGTCATGTATTGACAGAATTTCTGAACTGGTAAGTAATATTTTCAACCTAAGATATTATTACCTTGGAGTGGAACTGATAACACTCTGGGTATATAAAAAGTTACATATTAGGTTTCCCTCTGCAGCAACTTATTTTTTCAGTCAGTTTGGACACGTCCATGATGTGCTTGAAAGAGATATAAAGGTGTTAGCAACTAGTGGTTGTCAAGAATATAACGAAATGATTTGGAGCGAAATACAGGTGCTACAGGTGTAAGGACAAAATGTATTACAACAAAATCCTGGTGTACAGCCGGGCAGGGTCCGCTAGTAAATATATTGTAATTAAAATTAAGTTTTGGCATCATAGCTGATGTCTGCGCACTCAAGAGCGCTATTCACAATAACGTTTAGGCACACGGAAGGATTCTCCAGCCACGGAGAAAGTAGTTCGCGTAGAGAGTAAAAGGGGCGCGCTGGGGAGCTTTTTATGATGGAACGGTTGGAGGAGGACAATTCTTTTGCGGTAACGGAAAGGAAATTTTTGAGGGATGATTTGCGGAGGTCTTGGTCCAGATACAGAGAGCGACGGCTTCTTTTGTTGATGGATTCGTCTCCCAGTGCGTTTGGTGATAATTTAACGCTTCTATACCTTCATCGCACTCGCCGCAGATTCTGTACAGTGCAGCCTTGAGCATCGAAATCGCACCGTCGGCCTTGCATATCTATCGCTGATACCAACCTCGATCCTGGTATGTGCCTACTCTGATGCCATGTTGAAGATTGTTATGCGTGTGTATAGTGCTCTCAAGCACAGCTACGTGTATTTTGTCATGAAGATTTGGGGATGGAAAACGTCTTGATCTTGCACATGTGTTGCAGTCAGCGTTGGCTCCTTGAAAAGTAGTTACCTTGGCACTAGAGCATTGGTTCAATGAATACTCGTTCTATTTTAATGCAAGAAAATGTTTGGGGAAATTTACTATGGATTAGTGTTGCTTTTGGGTTACATCAGCCAAGTTTCTTTTGTCTATTTAATTTGCACAAAAGAAATAATTTGAAAAACTGTGAAGGAGGGAACTTGTCCAACTAAGAAATAATAGTAAATTTTCTGACATTTTTCTCTCTCTTAGAAATATTCAAATACCAACAGGGGTGCATAAAATTTTGTTTTGATACGTGGTTCAGCGTACGAAAATATTGCGAGAAAAGTTTTGGAATTGTAAGTGTATTTATTTATTAGAGCATTATATTATTATTTCTTTTCGTTGTGTATTCTTTATTATTTTTTGTGGATGGTGTAATCTTTACCATTTTCCTGGCGCCCAACTTTCATTATCTGTGTCGAGAGGCTAATAACCGGAGAATTTACGGTCATAATATTTCAATTAATGTACGCTAAAAAAGTACTCACCTTCTGAAAAAAACAAAAACTTCGCTCCGAAATTTTAATATCGATTTTTCATCTTCATCTGCATTTATATATATACAAATATATATAAATAGTGATGTATTTTTGAATAATTAATTTTGAACATATATATTTTACGCGAAAATAGACGACTATGATTTATTGTTTTATGTTTATATTCACATACGTGTGTTATTGTATTACAAATGGTACTTTTATTCCACATTTTCAACCATTTGTAAGTGTATTTGTTGAAAGGAATCTCTTCTCTGATTTTAGTCACCAGGAAAGAACATCTTCGCCACAAATTGATGAAGTTATGCCAACAATGAATTCATATTATGATGCGTCTTACTAAAGATTGTAACCCAACCAGAGTACAAAATATTTTGCCGGTAACATCCACCGATGTATATACTACTGCATTGAGGGGTTAACCACAGGTTTGCGTTTAAAGACTCTGTTACGAGAAAAATCCTGCAAAAGCATTGTAAGCGTTATGTTCTTACCTACTTAGCCCCCCTACATACGACTTCATAAAAAAGCGTCCCGTTACACGTTGGTGTATGAGTTCGGAATTCGCAATACACTAGTTTATGGGCAATGGATGTTCGAGTAGTAAAGTTCAAAGGTAACGTCAGATTGCTTATAGACTTTGAAGTAGTCTCCATTGTGGAAAATATTGAGAATCCTTGAATACTTCCGTGAAGCTGACTCAAGGAAAAACACCTCTAGATAAGTACAATCTGATAGTGTCGAAGATAAAAAACTATGCATTTTATTGCTGAAGATGTCTTCGTGACTTTCTCAACTATTTTTCGAACGGAATCGTCATGATACCAATATGAGGGTGTCAATAAACAAGACTTCATCAATGATTCATGACAATGAATCATTCAGTCACGCGTCGCTGTGGCCGGTTCTTACAAGTTGACCGTTGATCTGACGCATGACCTTCGCTGTTGACAGCTCGATACAACATTCATAGCTATGGCACGACACCCTCAAGTGTGAATAGTGGACTTCTTCGCTGTGCACCCTGCCCTTTCGTTGTCACTTTATTTGATGTCTGCCAATTCAGTAGAGTATTCGCGGCTGAAGATTAGAGGAACGTGAAAGTCGAGGAGTTAATGTCAGTAAAGGGAGATTACTTACTCTTCCATTCGCTGTAGACATGTATTTTACCGGTGTCGGCATAATCTTATGGAGTTTACGTTGGGATGCTGCCACCTACATCAGCCGACTCATTTAACTTGAAGTCATTGATATGCTAACTGTGGAGGACTGAGAGATTTTGTACGGGTACTATATCATGCTGTCGGCATGAGTCGAGCTATGCAAGGCTATCTCCGCAGCTGACATATGACAACGCTGCACATTCGCTCCATTTGTTACATCTTATTATTATTCCTTCGTCGCAAGGACTATAGGAATGTTTTGTGTGTGGTTTTAGGCCCAA
The DNA here is from genome assembly GCA_002313205.1 of Laupala kohalensis. NCBI lineage: Eukaryota > Metazoa > Arthropoda > Insecta > Orthoptera > Trigonidiidae > Laupala > Laupala kohalensis. The sequence goes on along the minus strand of NNCF01126148.1, from coordinate 676,324 downwards.
TTTCACGAAGTTCGTTTAATGTCTTAAACGAGATTTTCTGTGCAGTAAATCGTGATTATCAAAATGCGCGTTCCACCATCTTCGATTTACGAGAAAATCGCGATTAGCGCTTAAACGTTCGGGGACCCTTCGATTACCAGCGCAAATCGCGATTTTCTTCAGAACTGCGAGAAATATGGCGTCCATTTTGTTTGTTTGCTCGTAGCTCGGTTTATAGGTTATGTTCAGTGGCACGAGGGAGGCCCGCTGCTGCCTATGGTGTCCTTAGGTGGCGGTAGTGAGCAACATGATGCGTTTTCCTCCCGTCATTTGTCTTCAAATTACCCATAATGCACTGTAAAACTACTACCAACCCAGAGATTCTTCAGAAACATTGAGCAACTTAATCGACGATTAGTTTTGCTTGGTGAAACGCATAAAATGTAATCGCGATTCCATTTACCTAATCACGTTTAAGGAAATCGCGATTATTCTACATTTGGTGAAATTGGGCCTTAGACCACGAAGTGTAAAAATGTGGCGTTTTTATACGTAGATGACTCTTGATAGTAAAGATTAAAAACGAGAGGAGGGTAAGGTAGCAGAGAGTCAGAGGGGGTTTACAAAATTTGATTGTTTCTCACTCTAATATTAAATCAATATTTAATAGTTTTATATATTTTTCTATTTTGAAACAAGTTAAGATCGAGTGTGATGTTTCGAGACCGATGGGGCGAGGGAGGGTCAAAGGGTGTGTAGTTTCCCTAGAAGTCGGGTAAAGGGGCCCAAATAGGGATAGGATATTTTTTTAAAATACCGATTTAGTATCCTCGCCTGGGTTTTCCACGTTCTGGCCATTATTTTTCTCCGATTTTCCTTTGGAGGTCTATTTTAATTATGTATCTCGAATTTAGAGTTCTTTTAATAGTTACGATTTATAAACGATACATTCCGAGCCACCTATAATTTGATAGTATTACGTACTAGTGAACTTAATTCTTTGTGTTTTCTTGAATATAAATTTGTTGGTATTATAACACGAAGCAAACTTTTTATTCTTTTATAAGACATGTGCTCAAATTTTCATGCCATTCTTCCTTAGGGCCCTGGATCGGAATTGATAACATGGTCCATTGCATGCTTCCGGAGTTAGTTTATTGTCTCCACGTCATCATACGCAGTTTATAACTACTTTCTTACAGTAACTATATTTATTTAATAAAAGTTTAATAGTTGGCATAAGAAAAATACCGCTAATTTTCATGGTCTTTTCGTAAAATACAATAAATTAATTTTTCGGTGCAGACTATAACTTTTATTCTATTTAAAGTTAAGTAAATTGACTATACCACTATCAACAAATTTACGTTATTTTTTATCCAGAAGAAGAGCTCTACGAAAATAAACTTGTAATGTAGTTAATGATAAATAAATAATGGTTAATCATTGTCAAAGATGGAAAGTTGTTAGATAAAATAATAGCGAACAGGCTCAAAAAAATTGCTGAACAAGATGAACATCGGAATGGTTTTCTAGAAGGACGATGAACAGAGCAGACAGTGAACAAACTCATACGGTGGATTAAGACCAGAGCGAAAACGTATGCGCTACTAATCCTTATAGATATAGAGGCAGCGATTAATAGTATGATACGGCAAGTGATTATTAATCAGTTGGAGCATAAGAGGATTCCACAGGCTCTGTTGTCAATTATCGAGTCTTACCTGATAGACCGGATGGAGATAGGATGTTTGAGGTTGGAGTAGATGTTGGAGATAGGAGGGGAACCGTGTTACACAGGGCAGACTTCGAGGAAGCCACACAGTACCTATATAATGGAATATTGTCCTAATACTGGAGGCTATGGATGAAAATTGAATAAGCATTATTAAGCGGATGACGTGGCTCTCTTCATTGACGGAAATAGTCGTCGAGAACTCGAAATAGTGGACGTAAGGTAAAATTGCGGTAAATCTTGGTTTGAGGTAAGAGGGCTCGAAGGACCAAATGTGATGAAGGTGCATGATATGGGATTTGAGCAATGAATATGCCAACAAAATAAATTCAGGTGTACTGGAACTGGAAGTTCAGATTAGATACTGGAATATGGTGGAGCGATAGTATGATGAGGTGAGTCTGCGAGTGCCACGTGGTTGAGTCGTGATGTGGATCGAACGGCTGAAGTGATGTTGAGGTGATGAGTTTCGTTGAATTTGAAGGGCTGGCTTCACGTTGTACTCATGGATTACGGTCGAAAATACTAGATTGGCTTCAGGTGAGCGCGCGAGAATACCTGACCGTAACATCGTTACGTGGGCAGCCTAGTTGTGAAGAGGAACGATTCGGAGTCGTCGTGACATGGCTGCCAGATGAGAAGCGATGTGATGAGATGATGACTGCGCGGGCGAGTTATGGCAACTGAGGACGGTCGCTCGTCGGAGACGTGCTTATAGCGACGAGGGGCTCGCGCGCTGGCTCGTTCGCTCGATCGATAGCATGACGTCACAGGTCGACCGTGTATCGATCGTACATCTTGCTTGATGGATTGGATACGTACAGTTAAGTTATTTTAATTGTTCTAACGGGGGAACATAGAATACAGTCCGTGGGTTCCAGAATGATTTAAATGGCTCGTTTTTTAATTAAGTAATACTACGTTCAACCATTTCATTCATTTTTTTAAACTCACAGGCGTGAATTTTGAATGAATCTATGAGGTTTGAAGAAATAGTTCACAGAAGTTCAACAATCGAGAGATATCACTCAATTGGCACAAAGAGCATCGAGTCCATAGATTGTTCACTTACCGTATGTTGTGATATCTAACTAAATCACTACAACGGCTATATTAAATTTATGTAATCTGAAAAAATATTTGAACACTTTCGTCTTGTTTAGTAAAATACATTATCGGTACCAGCATTGCCACTTCTTATATGACACATTTTTGCAACTTTATAAACAAACAGGTGCTGAATTGGAAGAATAATGGAATTACTTTTTTTAAGGGATAAGTATTTTTCTTTTGAAATTATTTTAAGATATTCTTTGACCCGAGTAGATAAATTTCAATTATCATTTCCAGTAATTGTAATCTAAAGTCAAGTATAGCAAAATGTAGTCCTCTTAGGAAACTGTGTTAACATATATTTTTTAAGGAAGTAAAAAATTTTCAATTTCATGTAAATCTCAATTTTTCTAGGTTAACATCGTAAAAACATCCTCTGTAAGATATATTTTATACGCATAACCTAAAAGTGCTTATAGATACATAGAATTAGTTGTGTGGGTTGAGTATATCATTCAATCTTTTTGAAAGATCAAATATAAATTTTCCCACAGACACACCATAGTGCTAATCACTTCTGAATCTCAATGCCTTTCAGTTCTATGATCTGGTCTTTCAAAAAGGAATTCGCAATGAATATAAAATAACTGCTTACTTCATCAGAACAGTTAATTTGAATTTGGGATTCGGGTTGGAATGAGTGGAGGTAAAAATAATACAAAAACATACGATATTCGTGTTGAATAAATCTTTATTAGGTCCGCTGAAGTGATGTGAAATCCTCATTTTTTCCTCATAACAACTCGAACATCCCCTTGTAAGGAATAAATACACTTTGTGTAGGAGTGAGAAGGAGAGAAATGTAGAAATAATCGAGCTTGACCGATGTTAGTGTTGAGATCGCAGTTGATGTCACCCCTTAAATTAGTTTGTCTTTCTCGAAGACGTCGAAGGCAACAACCAGCCTGTCTAAACCCCAGCACCCCTAGGAAAAGGTATGCCACGAAAAATTTATCGAACATGTCAGATACCAGATACGATATCACAAATTTTGACATCGTTTAGTTGATAGTGAAACCCGGATATCGTGTAAGTCTAAATTTAGCCCTTATGGTGGCGGAAATGAGCGTACAGACAAAAATTATTGAAAACTAATTTAAAAAAATGAAAATACATAAGATCGATAGTTTAAGGGTTGATGAGATTTTTAAACTACTTATGCCGACATGTTTAAGTTGAGATCACAATGGGGCACAGTTTCTTTACAGCTGTGGATGGTTCGATCTTACCTGCACAAGAATGTTAGTACTGAAAAAATACAAAGTGATGATGGGTGAGGTAGTGAGATGAATGTTGATTGTTAACAATGATAAAATGATTTAATGACATGCTATGAAATAATAAGAAATAATGATACAGTACTGGTTTCCTAGAGATCGTGATGACATGATGAGAATATCCTGGAAATCAGCTGGTTCAAATTGATTGTAGAGTTGAGTCGGATCGATGTCGTGTTGACAAATGCAATACTTGATGAGTAGTGATCTCGCGGTCGCAAATGTCTTCTGAAGTGCCGTTGTAGGCTCGATCTTGCGAAAAAAATGTCGGCTTGGCGACGAGAATGAAAAGTAGCGAAGTGAAGTGTTCGAAAGTAAGAACCCCTATAGTGAAGGGATGAATAGGGGAAAATATCCTTGTATGTCGACTTGGCGATGACTATGAAGAAGTCGAATCACGATATAAAAGGCGAGATCAGAGGTGTGTCCTCTCACTAGGTTATGGAGCGAAGGTAGTAGTAGTAGTAGTAGTTTCGAAAGAAGAAGCCATGTGGTTTGTATATCTTTGAAGTTAGTGCGTCGTTGCGAGTTCGATTATTTGAATCGATGATATAACCTGATAACTCGACCAGGTATCGAACTGTTCATACGTGTCGTGAGAAAGCGAGGAAATTTCTGGACTCACCCAACTTGCGTGATGCAGGATAGTGACTCGAATATAGTCAGCGAAGGAACTTGTAATTAATTATAAGATGTCGCATAATTTCCTCCATTTTTTTTTTAAATCTTGACGCCAAGAAATTTGAATTGACCTATGGCATCAAAGGAAATATTCCAATGATTGTCGACAATTGAGATGAGTCACTCAACTCGTTCAAAGAGAGTATTTTTCAGAGATGATTCACTTAACTTGACAGGGTGCTATCCAAAAACGTCAAAAAATGTCTGAACTGGTGGGAATAGCGAGATGTGGAAATGTCGTAAAAAGACCGATATTAGGGTCGAGTCCATGTTTTTTTAATGTATTCTGAGATGACTAATCGTTTTTCGAATGGCATTGCGTACCCTTCAAATCACATGAGATGCACGACACCCCTGGAGATGGGGGTTGGGAAGAAAGTGACACGAAAAATTATCGAAAATGTCCGCTAAGAAAGGACATTACGAAAATTCATCCTGAAGGGTGTGAAATAGGAAATCGGTGTTTCCAAGAAAACTTTCCTCAATTACATGAGTGAAAAGAAGGAAACACCAGTACTATCAAACCACCAACATTATTGGATAACGTTCTTACCGGATATTAATGGGAATGTGAGAAACAATGAAGTTGCAGACATATCACAAAATTTACGTGAGCAAAACCGCGGGAACTCAGCGAGTGTTAATGCATATCGTAATGAGTTTTATTTAAGTATTTGCATAACGTCATCAATTTTTGGCGAAGATGTGCTTTTCTGGTTTACGGAAGTGACTAAAGCCAGAGAAGAAACTCCATACAAAGACGTGGTTGCAAATGTAGGATAAGAGTACCACTCGTAATACAATATAAGACGAAAGCAGATAAAAACATTCGATAATAAATCCTTGTTGTCTATTAGGTCGCAAAAATATTAGTACAAAATGAACTATTCAAAAATACAAAACTAAATACATATAATAATAATGTCAATAATTACACATGAAAAATCAATATTAAAATTTCAGACCGAAGTTATTTTACAGAAGGTGAGTACTTGNTATATAAACCGCGATGGTATGTTCATTATTTTGTAAAATATGGCGATAATAAATAACAAAACCATATTTAACTCTAACTCATTCCAATAATTTTTTTACTACCATTGATGAAGTCAACACGTTTCTAACTTTTTCAAGCACATCGTGAATTTGACCTAAGTGATAACTTAGTTAATTCAGAGGGAAACCAAATATGAAACTTTTTTTATGAATTGAATGCGTTATCAGTTCCACCTCTAGATAATAATACATTTGGTCGAAGAAATTACTTAGCACAGAAATTCTAGGACTGCATTGGCTTTGTAGTCCGTATTATTCGCCGATAATTTTCCCTTTCCCAAAGTGGAACTGATTTAATATATTAACTAGAAATATGTAATATAAATGTCAAAGAAAGGCCGCTTCTAAAATCATCGTCATGAAAACCATTTATCACGTAAAACATTTTAATGAGGTTTGGTATACTGTTGTTTACATACAAACTACTGACCTCATATTCAACGCTGAAACATTGATTTGCTTCAGATATAATCTGAAGTCTAGGCAAATTCACATGACGTGTAAAATCATGGTACGGTCCTGGAAAAATAATAGGGTCCACGAAAATTTTGGAAGTCCCGCTCTCTTAGCAGTTTGGATTTGTTAGGTTTGCAACGCCACTCCTCTCTGACGAGGAAAAAGCTCCTCATCTTCGTTCGACCAATCGTAGGCAAACTTAAAACTGCTTCCATATTTGGCGGACCAATAGAATACTAGTGCTGGTGGATGTGCTCCTATTAAATCGTAACATCTAAAAAATGATTTATTACGTCGCTTTTAAAGAAATATCTTGTAAATTTTTATTATATACAGCTTGGACTTCCATAACAAAAAGTATTCTTTGAGTTCTTAACTTCAATAAACTTTATTATTCTCTACAACTAAATGACATCTGAAGTTTTGTTGTCTCACAACACCGTTCTAGGGAATATAAAACAAATTAAACTTCTCCGTAAAAAGATTTGTTTCTTACTGTAAAATCGACATTGTTTAACCACAGATTTAAATACCATTGCAAGATATCGTATGAATTTCGTGAGATATGGATTCAGGAATTACTTATTAATATTCCTATAACCTCTGCATATTATTCAGTGGCGCAAAGAAAAGGTCATTTCCATCAATTATTGTGTTGTTTATTGTAATTTCAAATGATATGCAGCTCTTTTAAACTATTTTTTTTGAGGTCAATCGGAAATCAAGCATTATAGAAAGGAATTTCTCCCGGGCCCGTGTTCCATGTTAATTCAACTTGCGAGACCCAAAAACCTCTGAGGTGACCTCGCAGAGACTACGTTCCTCATATGATGATTAATCTGTTACCTGGCAGTGAGGTTCACCCCAATGTAAGAGATTTCTATGTGTTTGTGAACAAGAATTGGGAAATACGACCCAAAAAACAAAGTACTTCCTAAGGCAGTCGTAATACATAAAATATAAGTTAGATTTATTAACTTATGGAAAACCTGCTCTCAAACTCATGAATGATACTAAATGTAGATTTGATCGGAGCAAACACAATTAAACAACCACATCAGTTGTATTTAAATTCCAGAATACTTCGTTGTTAGATTTATGCTAGTCTTCGAAGAAGAAACTTTCGTTATTTAGTAGGAATTAGTAGGATTTCATGTTATATGACCTGAAATAAGACCACTTTAGAATTCATCTTTCTAGAAGACAAACATAATTTTGGAGAGCGATCGCAATATCAAATTAGTCATCAGCCATCCATTTCACTCTATTACTACGCGTGCAGAGGAAGTAAACTAGAATAATAGTAATTCGTTATTGAAGGCACTATATATTTTGCACTTAATAAAGTGTTAAAAAATTAGACGATCTTGTTTACATGCATTCAGTGATCTAAAAAAATATTTCCGATATTTTTGACTTATTGTAATCTCTACGTGTTTCTGTGGTCTCAAAGATAAGTTTTTTAGTGCGACAACATCACTGACGAGAACATTTTTTTTCTTTAGTCTTGTTAAATTATTCATTAGGGAAGACGACATGATACCTACAGAAAAACCACAAAAATAAATATATCGAGTTACCAAAATACATTTGTGGTTTTGGATTTATTATACGCTTCCGACGTTAATTTTTATGGAAAAAATGTTTTATTCCTTATGACTACTTTTTCTTGTAAGTGAAGTTACAAACCCCAGATACTTGTAATTATAGCCTAGAGGAAGTTGGAAATATGTGAAAGTAAACATGATTTTAATAAAAATATTGAGTGGGAAATGGATATGCCTTAAGTTGTCTAATTTATATCCGAACAATATTTTCAATAAAACTACATTCATATAGCATCTAGATTTATCATATTATACATATTGTAACACAACTAAACCATCAGTGATCTGAGGGTGCTCAGGTAAGTCGAGCACCACTACAGAGAAAACGAGTTTCAATAAAACACGGAATAAAAAATATAACTGGTTTAATTGGTCATTTGCTGGCTAACTACTCTCATCTCAGGGAATTTTATAATTTAACATTGGGTTCGAACATAAGTGAACCCCACAAACAAGGTTCCTTGTTAATTAGGAAACTCTCATAAAAAAATAAAAATTTGACTTAAATATACTTATAATCTAACATTCGTCATGCACCCACACAAAACATACCCCCAAAATTCACACGTGTTATTATACAATTTATTCATCACTGCCCTTCATTGAACCAAGGGAGTATTTGATAACAATTTTATGAAATTAAAGAGTTTAATTAGAATATAAAAAAGCACACTGTAAGAATCGCTCATTGTTTTGACGGCCTTATTAAATGATATAAAGAACAAAGGTCCTGAGCGAAGGACGTAGTATATCTTCCTTCGTCGCACTTCTTTATATAGTCGCTGCCACTTAATACATTTGTTACTGGGAGCGCCAGCGTCCACAGGCTACCTTGTTATTTGATGAGCATCTAAGCATATGAGAAGATTGGAATGCCCTGGTCCAGTTTCAGCTCGATGGAGTGCATCCTTCCTTCATACCAGCTGTAGCCCTCCCAGCGTCAACAGCCTGCTTAGGACGGAAGTTGTGGTGTCGGCCATGGAACCCCTCGTTCGGAATTTCCGCATTCACCGCCACCGTATGGTTCATTCAAAACGAAGGTTCATTCACCTTGTTGTAACGCGATTCTCTAGTCTCGGCGATCGCTGCTCGTTTCAAAACATAAGGATTGATTTTCCGATTTGTTTTCGGAAAACATCAGTTGAGTCTTTGCAAGTTCTGCGTAATTTAAACAGCAATTAAGTTAATCAAAACTAACTTATCCGGCACTACGATCAAGAATCGAGACATGGTCTCGGACTCATCGAATCTCGACATCAGATGAAAGTCTCTCAAAATACTTGAGAAAAAAAATCTCAGAAAGTACGACTTCGTCTCACACTGTCGAAATGACTCGTAATGAACTCAGAATCTCGGAATCTCGGAAATGAAACTCGGAATCAAAATCTCGGAATCTCAGAATGAATCGTAATGAAACAGAAAATCCCCGAATCCAATACAACTCTGGAATTTGAAGCGAATGAATTTTTGGAGGCTCTTGGTGTCGTATTTTATCACATTATCTCCCACTCGGTCCACCCGAAGTTAAGTCACGTGACACAGTTTTTCAAAATCCATGTGACTGTTTTTCACGAATAACAACAAATTCTCCCTCCATTCGTACTTACAACGACAAATACATGTTTCTAACCAATCGGAACGTTTCTCTCCATGAAAGTTTCCCACTTCAACGGTTCCTTCTGGCTCAACCGACTTTTCCATAATTTTGAATAACGCTTTTTGAGAATAATAACACAGTAAATTTAGAAAGTTATCGAATCTTTAACAGTCATTTTTTATTATTTCGGAACATCTTTTTCTCACGCATCTGCGACGCTCCCAGCCCCTAGTCGGTAGTACTGATCGTTGCCGCCGCCTCATAAACAATTACCAAGCCCCTTTTCCAACCATTACGCCAAATGTACTCACACCCACGTTTTCCGCGGTCTACCGCCGAACCATTCTTCTCTTTAAACTTTTAAAAGGGAGACTTCCTCACTCCCCATCCCCTAAACATGTGCTCTTTTGGCCAGGTCCTTTAAAATCCCACAGCTCTGTTACTAGCATTCAACAATTTTTCAGTTGGCGTTTATTGAACGACGACGACGCTTGCGTCTTAGGAATTTTTCTCTCCCCCATCCCACTTTCAACCGAAACCCGTGCGTCATTTTCGACCACAGTGTGTGCTGGCCGCTCACACCCAAGACAATAAAACCGGTGTCCCTATTCAGCGGTCGCTCACCCTCGCGGTAGTTGTAAATGTTCAATTCTGAACTTCTGTCTTTTTGGACATATTTTATTCGTTCTAAACTTGTTTTTATATTAATATTGATTAAGAATTATTAGATTCTTACAATATGGAGCACAATATTTAATAAAGAAAAATGTTATATGCACTTATTGTTTTAAACTAATAGTATTCGTAGCAATAAAATAGCATTCGTATCCGTGTGACTAAGAATAGAAATAAGGAGGATGAATATCTACACGTCTTTAATACACTTTGATAGTTTTTGACACGGTGGAATGAACAACAAAATTAATAATAGACGTATTACTCTAATTATAAAGTATGCGCTCTCTAGATGGAAAGTATGAAGTGACCTAACCGAGTTCAAATCCACTGTTATTTCTATCTTTTTTTTCGTTTCAAACTTTAATTTAGAAGTCTAAACATCTACGCAAAGTAGTTCACGCTCTCCAAGTTGTGGATTTCTTTGTTTGTATTTTTGGAGCCCTTAAAAGGATTGTTTTGGTCACTTAATAACAAGTCCAATACCCGTCACAGACTATCACGTCTTGCAACCGTCTAGGGATTTTATTAACTAAGGTGGACGCATAAGTCGTTCTGTTAGTAATTTCCTACCACGCTTCACATACAACATCCCAGAGCGCAGTTATTGTGGGCGGTGGATCAGGCCAATTTTTGACCATGCCGCGCTTTGTCTGCGCCCACACATTTTTGATTGAGTTGAGGTCAGAGGTATGTAGGGGCTAGAGAAGAATTTCCTCCTGCCCTGCAATCCATTCCTGCACCAATCGAGATGTGTGGATATATGAGTTATCATGCTGAAAAAATAGTTCTTCAGCAGGATACAATTGCCGAGCCGAAGGGATAATATCTCGCAACATATAGAGATACGGATACCCATCAATGCCTTGTGACGGGTATTCTGTAAAGAACGCATACACCGCTAGAACTTATCCAGCCCCAACATGCCACAGATACGCATCCAGATCGTGCTCTTTCTCTCTCTCACACACGTACTCAGGACAATGCAGGATTCCACGAGGTTGACACACGCGCACAGGACCGTCATTTGCAGAGGAAAAAACTCTCTCATATGAGAAACTCATGTTTCTCCAATAACGATTAATATTTTCCGCGACAAATGCTAACCTATACACTATGTGTTCTTCGTAAAGCGTCTCTTTTGTCGCTACACTCCTAGATCGGAGTCCATGATCTCTCAGACGGTTTCTAGCAGTTCTCGGGTAACCGGGAAAATTAGACAGGCGTCTTAATTGTTCTGAGGACCGGACAAGATTCTCCTTAGCCTGGTTCACCAAAACGGCGTCCTGGGCATCGGTAGACACTCGCCACAATTCACCACCACCGCGCCTTCTTCTTCTTCCTCTTCTTCCTCACATGGTGCTTTAGCCAGTAGCCGAGCCCTGACCTCAATCTTCGCTTTCCATTTTTTCTATCCTCCGCGCTTCTGCTCCATCTTCGTATTTGGCACAGTGTGGTGGCGTCCTCTCTAACGGCATCTTCCCATCTTGCCCTTGGGTGCCCGTTAGATCCTCTTCCTTCAAATTTCCCTGTTAGTATTTTCTTTGGTATTCTGTCATTCTCCATCCTTATTACATGGCTCTCCCGTTCCAGTCGTTTCAACCTCACAAAGTTAGATAAAGCAACATCTCCATATGATTCATACAGTTCTTGGTTGTATCGTATTCTCCACATTTCGTTCTCCTTTTCTGGACCGAAATTACGCCTTAGTACCTTTCGCTCCACTCTGTCTGTCTAAGATGCTGCTGTTCCCGTGAGAGTCCACGTTTCACATCCATAAGTAAGGACCGGTCGGATAAGGGTCTTATGGTATGTAATTTTAGTCGCTTTCGATATATCTCGAACTTTTTAACAGTGCTAATATGGAGAAAAATTCTTTATTTCTCCTTGGATTCTATTATGTATTTCTTCCATTTCTTCATTCTTTTCATTTATTACCGCACCCAAGTAGCAGAACCTGCTCACAATTGCCATCATGCACTTCCAACTGCTTGATACTTTTTCTCTGACTTTTCTTTTGCAGCATATCTTTCCTTTTTTATTTATTTGGAGACCATCTTCATTGCTTTGTTCCACTAGGTCTTTATACGCTTCTATTTTCGGGTTTTTCATTCTTCCTGTTATACATATGTCATGTGCATACCCTATAATTTTGACTAACCTTTGTAATACGGATGGATATAACCTTTGGTGTCTATATTCACATGCTTTATCACATATTCTAGTACCACATTGAATAGCATTGGTGCTAGTCCATCTCCTTGTTTCAGGTCTCGTGTCACCTCAACCTCTTGGGACTGTACATTATTAATTTTTATATGTGCCTATGTATTATGAAATGTTGCACCTATTAACCTTATTAGCTTCCTTGGTATTTCAAAACTCTGCAATATTGCCACTAAATGTTCCCGTCTCACCGAGTCATACGCCTGTTTAAAGTCTACATATATTTGATGAACATCTGCATTGTATTTCCAGGTTTTCTCCAGTAGTTGCTTCATTGTAAAGAGCTGGTCTGTTGTTGATCTTCCTCCTCTGAAACCCGACTGATATTCTCCAATAATTTCCTCTGCATAAGGTTCCAACCTTCTCTTAAGGATAGATGTGTAGATTTTGTATGCATTACTGAGCAATGCAATACCTCTATAATTTTTACAGATTAATTTGTCACCAGACTTGATGAGCCATTTCACATTTTTGTTCCACTTTTTTGGCAAATTTTCATTTGTCCATATGGAAATAATTAAATTATGAATTTCCTTCACCATTTTGACAGAGCAGTATTTTATAAGCTCTGAGGGAAGGCATCATATCCTGGGGATTTCCTGTTATTTAATTCTTTAATAGCTAGTTGGACCTCCTCCAATGTGGGTACCGATGTTTCCCCATCATCATCATTTGCTGTTATTCTTCCAATTGCTTCTTGAATCTGTATGTTATCATTTCCTTGATTAAGGAGATCTTTAAAGAACCCTGCCCATGTTTTTGAGATGTCTATCGCGCGCCTTCTAACCTCCCCAATTTCGCGATTCTGTAGAACCTACTTGCACGCAGTTCTTCGACTTACTTCATATTGCCTTCCAGCTGTCGAGGCACTGAAATTAACACTTTCCACCAACGCAATCACCTTTTCTTTAACGGAGCGCTCGTGATGAGACATGGCAGTAGAATACTTCGCAAGGTTCACTTCGTTAAGCTCATGTAAGTCAAGTTCCTCTTCCACAGAGAAACACGATGACGTCTGATCAGATATGATAAGGTATTGCAAGAATTTCTACTTACAGCCGTAGATGAAAGAAATAATTTCAACAAATAACTATACAAAGAAAATTTGTAGAATTTTGTATATATTTGTATAGATTGACGAAGTTTTTATTTCAAAGAATATTTTTAGTTCTAAATTCTGAGTGTAAAATAATTACTTTGAAGTGTATTTACCCTCACAACTGTATGGGAGACGTGGCTCAAGAGAACGAAGACCTATCACGAATACTGCGATCAATAAGGCGCTGGTTCAACCCCTGTTGATGTATGAGAAAAGACTTTTGAAAGCAAATTCAATCATAAATCAGATGAGAATGTCTGTATGAGAGGTGAAATATACCACATCTTCATGAAAGGTCTCACGATGTTGAGAAAATCTAACCATGCTATTGGACAACGTCGCATAACGCGTCATCGCGCCAACTTTGTTGGCATCTAAGCAGATAAACTTTATAATATGGCTCTTCCAATTCCCACTTTAGAATTGACATTGCTGATTTTGCATTGGAGACAACATTTATTAGTCACCATGAGTGTCTTTGAATGAAATCTACAAGGACAACAAACCATATCATTTACTAATACCAAACTAATTATAATTATGAAAGAGTATTTTAACATTCTGACCAAAAATCAAGATATAAGCTTAAATCTAAATATTTCGTAAACGTACGGCTCGACTAGCAAATTAATGAATGAAGTCTTACAATGTAATCCAGATTGCATCATGGAACAATAGCGTTTTTTCTGTATTATTTATTATTGAGTTACACATTACTATAATTTCCAATACATTCCATTCCACGACATGTTGTTGTGATTCAATTTCAAAGGAAATTATTTTTTTTGTTCTCATAATTATTATTTGATATTAATATTTTGAAATATGTGTAACAAGAAACAAAAATATACTCCACTAATAATAATTCAACATTTATCTCCACGAGTTTTATTACGAATCTCTTCGTTGTTTCTGCTCTACCGTTAGACCACCAAATATAAATTTTTCTTTAATTCTACGTTCTATTTGTTAAACAAAAATGAGGTGTCATTTTCGTCTCCTTGGTCTGTCCGGGATAAACACTTCTGCGATATAAATTTCTATTTTAAGAGGCAGCGAAAAGTGCACGAACGAACGTAGAGACTCACGAACGAACGAACGAAGAGACGAAGGAACGAACAAATGAACTAACGAACGTAGGAACCAACCATTACCATTATTGAAATATGATGTTTATTGTGCGATAATCTTAGTCAATCTGTGTGAATACAACTCAATTTGATATGAATATCTTAATAAAAGTGATTTTCGTTTTTATTATATTTATTGAAATCTAAAAAAAGTTGTTTTTTATAATATTATTATCTGAGCATGTTGTTTTATATGTTGCACGATTACAGCCAAAAAGTTGTATCTGGGATCAATATATTTCTAGTAGATGTAATTTATTTATTCTTTAAGGGTTTTTTATTATTAATGATATCATTTGAATTAACTTTTAGTGTTATTCATATTTTATACATTTTTTTTCTATAATTCTTTAATTCCGATTGATATATAAGAATAGCATTAAAGAATTGCAAACTATGTGAAATTTCGATAGACAATACACATCACTTGATACCAATGAGCTTTGAGTTTTTTACACCCTTGTATAAAGTTAAGAAATTATAGGAATATTTATAAGTAATACCTGATTTGAATTTTACAAAATACATACGATATCTTGTGATGATATCCAAACTCTTTGATAAAAACAATATTAATTTTACAGTAAGACGCAAACTTTTTTACACAAACACGAATATTTTGTATATTCTCAGCGAAGGCGTTGTGAGAAAACAAATCTTGAAATGTTATTTAAATATAGAGAATAATAAAGTTTATTGAAGTTAAGAATATACAGAATATTTTTTGTTATGGAAGTCCAAATGTGAATAATAAAAATTTACAAAATATTTCCTTAATAGCGGAATAATAAAACATTTTCACTCTTTACGATGAAATAGAAGTGTGTTCGCCAGTACTAGTTTTCTATTGGTCCGCCAAATATGGAAGCAGTTTCAAGTTTGCATACGATTGGTCGATTCCCCCGTCGCAGAGATATGGCCTTGCAAACCTAACGGTTCCTAATCTCCAAGCGCGCGGGTCTTAGAATATTTTCCTGAGCCCTTTTATATTTTCAGAAGAATACTTTTGAGTTTGTGTTTTATTTCTTGCCATTTTATTTCATTTTTGTTGTGGAACAAAAAGCTGAAATTAAACAAATATTATTCACTGCCACCAACTTTGTCGTGTTAAAAATTCATTATGAAGTTCAAGGGTTAAACAAAGAATAATTTAAAATGGTTTCTGAAGAAACCTTTCTTTATTTGAGACATTACTAAATAATTCCAAGGGTTATAAAGATTGTTGCTTGTACAAACGATCTATACAAATCTTCCAGATCTATACCATTTCGTAAAATATCTGAGTAATTGGACGAGTGTAGTAATAATACTATTAGTTAAAATAGATAAAAATGCTTTTTTCCTATACTTCATTTTGGCGAAGTGTCTGTCTTGACGTCGTCATCTTTGAGTGGCCACGAAATTGAAGCCACCTTATCATTGTACGCACTTTGCACTGTTAGAGCTACGTCATCCGTGGCACTGATGGCTGAAGATTCTTTGGAGACGTGTACGCGTCATTATTTTCCAACCTTTTTCCTTCTGATTCATAACGCAATTGCGGGAAACAATTGAAATAGTGCTTTTCAGCTTAATAATACGTATAATCTCGTATAAAAAGTTGTAATTGAAAAGGAAATAATATGAGACGTTTACTACATTTTATGAGAATGATTCATTTTGATCAGAAATATTTTAGATCTGCTGGTGCTCCTAGAGAATATCGTTCCTTGTTTATAAAAATCAGTGCATTTTTTAAAAAATGAACGTGACTCTGAATTTACTAATGAAATTGTAAATTAATGTGGTTAATTAAATAATGCTTGTTGCTTTAAATATTTCCGTTTCTATATAAGAAAGTCAAAACGTTTTATAAATTTAAAAGATTAACAACTATCATGCTCTTTGACGCAAGGACAGTTGAACGAAAACTCATCAATATTGGCTCATAATAAAGAACAAAAACAATGTGTATCATATTAGAATTTGTGGCGAACATTTTCATCTAATGATTCTACGTGCCTCAGGACACTTTAGAAGTGAAATTTAGAAATTTGTCAAAGATTTTGAATGTACTAACAACATGGAAATTCCAGTTTCTCTTTTATTTTGAAACTGAGTATAAGCAACAAATTTAGATTAATTTTCAGTTTTGCATCACTCTAAAAGTGATCTAGATTATTATGTTTTTTACCTTTACTGACTGACACATTTTTGTCTTTCAATCTTTTCATTTACTTATGTATAACACGTCGAAAAATTCTTAGTAGCATGAGAGTTATACTCGACATTGTACAACTTTCACTTATTTTGAAAATTTAGCACAAGATATTTTGTAAAGAAGGCAATGTGTAAGTAAGTGAATATGTAGACGCGGAAAACGAAGATTCCTGATATTTTCTTGATGTAGTTGAAGTTATCCCTGGTGTGGTGTGAAATTTTTCGTCTCATCTCAACATCCAGACTGACTCCCATGTCTACTCAACCTGCTGTAAAACTAGTACCGTGTCTATCCTGGAGATCAAACCGGCCGGAGCTATATCTCACGATGCTGCTATATCTGATGCTCACAGTGCTGAAGCCTAGTAATTGCGGAATCCCAAAGGCACTGTTGTGGGACAGTTTCAGTTTGAGATAATTGGATTTCAGTTTGAGCGATTGGTGTTTTTAGTTTCTTATAAAAGTCATAAAACCATAAATTTAAAATAAATATTTGATTATCAAAGTTGTTGAAGTAGTGTTCTCATGGGAAATAAACCGCACTTGCGTTGAGCGCGTTGACTCTGGAGAAATGAAGTCTTTCGGGCTTTACAGTCTGATTTACCCGATTCAAATCTTCAAAGGCGAGCAGTGGCATAAGTTAGCGATGTGTCCGCGAAACAGTGCGGACGTTGTCATGATTAAATTCATATCACCTCACTCGGATGTGAGCGACGAATCTCTAGTCAGAATGTCAGTGCTTTAATAACAGAGCGCCGCTGACTCCAGTAATATAAGATACAACGTATTCCTCTTTACGATTCATAAAAACATGAATGTGAATAGAAACGAACACAGGTAGATAAATTCTTTTCCTTTTCATCTATTAGAATATTAAATACATAATGTATCTCTGAAACGAAAAATTTCCAGATGCATTTTAATAATTGCGCCATATTAATGACAATAAACGAAGTAAAATAAAGTAAATAATTAGTAACGAATAATAAATACAATGTATTAAAGAATGAAAATTACCTTATTGCTTTTAAGTTTAAAGACAAACATTTGTCATTTTTTTACATTGATTGACCCCCCATTACGTTCTATCTTGGATTATCTCTAGCCAATCATATTACTTTCGTGTCAATTTTCCAAAGGTTTGGGTGTTAAATGAGCTAACAGTTTTAACAACACATTTATTCAAAGCTGAAATACATTCGAGGGTGAATGATAGAGGAAAAGGTCGGTGGTCGTCATTCTGTAATGGAAAGAGACTTACGATGGGAGGAGGGAATCGATAGAGGAAGAACCGGAAATCGTTGGCGGAAACACCAATTACTGCAGGAAAAGGGCGAGAATTGCGTTAGGTAGGAAACTCTAGATACATCTCAACTGGTTGTAGTAAACGGCTGTTCCACGGTATTTGAAGGAAGATAGTCACGAGAAATATGGAGAATAATCTCAAAACTTAAATGTTTTCATATTTTTACGTTCCTATGACTTTGGAAGGTCTGAGAGCTTCGTGGAAAGCGGTAATGACGTAAGTTTAACTCTATACACGGAAATTTATAATGACTAAAGTTTTTATCCGTTTTTTTACGCAGAGATGTCGGGAAGTAACTTAGCGAACCCATTCCAATTAGAGGAAAATGAAAAATATATTTTGGGTGTATTATATCTTAAGTTTTATTCCTTGAATTTCAATAGTAGACCAAGTTGAAAGATATTATTAATATTATTTTTAGTATTTCTCTTCAAAATCTGAAGAGATCGAATGCCAAATATTATTTGGCACTTTCATTATAGCATATTTTGAATTATAGCATATTTAAAATAAAATCGCATCATTAGGTTATTTATTTGCAGACAATGCTTTTTTGGTTCAAAATACCACAAATAAAGTATATACATTAGCAAATGAAATGAAATAATAATATTTCAAATTCTTTCACCTCAAATGTGTGATAACTTTCGGTTAGGTCAAAATGGCGTTTCTAGGGAACACGAGACTGGTGTACAGTTGTGAAAGGTGAACGGGTAGACTAGTGGTTAATACCCCTGCGATCAATGCAGGAGCCCTGGCCCGTCGCCATTCTCCTGACCGAAAGTTATCACATTTCTTTTCCACGTGTGGAGCACATGGAATATATGTGTACTTCTCAAATGTGTATTGCTCCTTATCCATACTAGCTCTTCGTTCAGCTAGATAAGATAAAATAGGAATTTATGTTTCGTATAATTTAATACGAAGTATTGTATTTCGTCCATAAGGTACTCAGTTACTTCACCCTTCATCATTTCAATAATGGTTGATATAGACCTGGGGTCTCTCCAAATTACGGTTCGTTGATAAGACACGGCCGTGAAGGGGTTTTGACCAGCCCGCGCCTGGACGGACTATCCGATGAGCACGTACCTTATCTCGTGACAGGGTATCAATGTTCCCACACCAACATAGAACAGGTGTTGTTGATCAAAAGCACACATCTCACATATAGAAAAGGAAGTCAGTAAGTTACGCGTTAAAATATCTGGACAAATGATGTTTCTCGTAATCCTGTATTGACCCTCCAATTCATCAATAAATAAACGAATTTGTTATCAAATATTTGTTTTATACACTTTTAAGATATATATTTCGTTAAATAATTTTTTATTTAATGTCAACGTCGTGGTATGCCAATCTCTTAATTTTGTTAATGCATATGTATTATTCTAATAAATGTTAATAATGTGTTACTTGGTCGGGCCACCAGTTTATAATTTTTTTTCTCAGTTTGGCCTTCAAGTTAAATAGGTTGGAAACCCTTGATTTAGACTAACCAAGTTACCTTTCTCGTTTCCCGTACGGGTTTTATGCCCGACTCTGCTAGGAAAGGTGAGAATCTGGTCATGCCATATGTTGATCTACGTGCCTGTTTAATGTCTACTAGCTAACTAATATTTCATCGCTGATTGCAGTGGCTAAGAACGGTGTTTTCATGAACGTGTAATTTGATTCGTATGTCAAGAGTGGTTGAATACCAAATTCATGGATCGGTTGAATAAAAAATCTAACGGTGTAATAGAGTCGAGACAGACTGTCCAACAAGGTTCCCGGAGGATAGAATTCCTCAAGTATTAGGTCTCGACGCAAAGAGTAGGAGATGTGGCCAGCATCTCGCTCCGGCCGTTTTGATACCAGGATAAACCCGGTACTCATTTTACAGCTGGTTGAGTAGACCTAGATTTCAACCTGGACGTTGATCTGAGATGGAAAATCCTGTACCACACTGGGGATGGAACACCGGGCGTCCATGAAACCCCGGCAACGTATAAATTGACTTCACATTATACGGAGGAGAAATATACTGTAGAGGAGAATAGAAGTTGATGGATGCATTGTCATGAAGTGAGAGAAGAAAATTAGTAAGTACCCAGAAAAATTACATATTTCATGAATACTTAAATAATAATGAATATTTCATAATACTTAAATAAATGTGTTATCTGGTTAGGATGAGAGAAATATTTACGAGATGAGATTAAACAAAGAAAAGATCCATGCAATGCCAGAGTAGTAAACATGATTATCACTTGAGTGGCTTTTAATTTAATTATTGTAAGTGAGAAATGCGGTTGATCACATAGCTTTTCTGTTTTCAGTTTCACGTATGCGAGAAATAAGTGGCATCAAATTCAGTCCGTCGTACACTCCACGTTGTACACTCCACTGTCGTACACTCCAGTTAATGGAGTTGATTTACTGCAATTATTGTAAACATTGAAATATAATGTCCTTATAATAAATAATTAATAATAATCCTTACGATTGCTCGTACTCGTATAAACTGAAAATGGATTTATCGGTTTGGTGAGATCACGTCTAATTTGAGGAAGTTCGGGAGAGAAGTTGTTTAAAACTGAGAATATACTAGAAGTCGTGAACATAGCGTATCTTCTAGGTTAATGTATATCGTAAATCGTAGTTAATATTTATATTTACTGGACAACAATCTGTTCATAACATAGCTGCTCATAAAGCTGCATGAATTAGCTTGTCTTAAAAATAAGATAGATACTGATTAAATGATATAGAGAAGAGATATTGGACAGTAAGTGATTTGGAGACTCTCCTAGTATTGTGATTGACCTTTATAATTGTATTATAGAGAGAGAGAGACTAAAATAACATAAATAAAATAGGTTTCTGTCATAATTCTCCCAACTAAACAGATCACTTTGTTTTACTGAGATTATAAACGGACACCAAGACCTAATTTATTAGTATGCTTCGATGTGTATTATTACAACATGTATTAATTGCATTTTGAAAGAATAGTCGCACACAAATTTACGCGAGCAAGGATGTGGGAACAAATGTAGTAAGCAAGTAATTCACAATTTGAAATGATATTTTTTTTATTTTCATATCTGTTAATTTCATTGGGGTGTCTTCTTTTCGTTACTATTTGTCTTCAGTACGTTGATATTTGTGTTCAGACACCAAGCAATGTTCGCCTTCTTTCTATTTTTTAAAATTAAATTGTTGCTTGTTTTGGCAGCTGTCTCAGTCGGGTCATCAAGGGGGACGGACATGTTTGGGAGCTCTCGTGATTGTGAAAGGTAATGGGTTGCTCACCGCTTTTCCTGTGTCCGCGCGGCTGTAACATGCGTCATCGGCGGTGGCGGCGACGGCTTGGGCAGGGCAGCTGCTTCGTTGTGTGCAGCCACTT
>NNCF01126148.1:603584-637609 GCA_002313205.1 Laupala kohalensis | reverse complement strand
CACGGTTGCGTACCCCATCCTGGCCCGGGTTTTGCTCCGGTTTTCTCTCGGGTCGAGGCGGATTTCTTATACAGGTTCTCTAGGCTTTGTCTAGGGGCATGTTTATTGTAATAATAAATCGTGAATTTAGTGTTTTTTCAATTCTTATGATTTTTAAACTCTATACCCAGAGTAATCTATAGTTCGATAATAATTTGTACTTGTAAATTTTTTGCGTTAAATTACAAACATATTGACATTCTATTAGTATTAAAACTCGCAGCTAACTTTTTATCTTCTCTAGGCATTTTTGCTTATATTTTTGAATCCGCCTCTGCCTTAGGGCCCTTGATCGGAATTGATGGGATGGTCCCTTACTTGCTTCCGGAGAGTAAATTAGTTTATTGTCCTCCACGTGGTCATACGCAGTTTGTACTGCTCTTTTGACAATAAATTTATTATTATTATTAAATTTATTATTATCAGAAGTGTACCCATTAGTAGTAGTTCGCGAGAGAACAGGGTATCGAGTCAAAGAGGATAATTTGTTTGACTTATGGAAGAAATTTAGTTAAAGTTTAACTGTACTTCTTTCATCATTCTTTAGAGATAGTCTAGCTATATTTTGGTATCAAAGAACATTATAACCTTCCAATGAATTTCTTTGTTTGTTTCCGGGTGCTGAAGGTTCTTTGTTTGCGTCTTCCAACAATTAAAATACGTCATTTCGTAGTTGGATATCGGTGAGGTGACACTAGTATTCATTTTAAGAAGAATAAACTAAATATGTGGGGTTCTGTTACAACTTTTTATTCTTGTGATAATAATTTCACCTGTTTAGTTGTCATCACTTATACTTGACACAGTGAGACTTATGATGCCAACTCAGCTGGCGATAGTATTGTCACAAAAATAAAAAGTTGTACTAGTAGACAACGCATCTTGCATTTATTATTCCTGTCTCATTTAAGTAGAAGTATGATGTTTGAGTGTTCCTCCTAAAACCCCTCAAGAAACATGGAGGTCTTTGGAAGAAGATATGTTATTTCTTGGCCTACGCTTCGGCCACTTTTTCCCAGTATTGACGCAGTGTTCATTTTAAAGAAACCTTAGGATGCCTGGGAGCCAGTTGAGGATCTCTTGTTGAATTGCACTCATGTCACCGCTAAGTTAGTAATCTTCTCGATGAGTAACGCTGACGTAAGAGTGGTGAAAGGGGTTCAACGTAATATTATTAAAATTCTTCATAAAATACTGAGCTTCCAGTGTCCTTAATGCATGGGAATGGATGTAAAAGAATTGGATCGTGCTATTGTACGAAATTTTAAGTTTAAGGGCGAGGTTTCTATGGGGTGAAAAAAAATGTATGTTACTCGTATGTTCAAACGATAGTTTATTTGCAACATGTAAGTTATTATTTTTCTTTTTACATGTTAATTACATGGGGTTTGTAACACGAACGTTCTCGAGTCGCGTGTTTTCAACAGTTTAAACTGTTTTCTATCACGAAGAGTTAAAGAAAGATGATCATAAATTATTTTTTTGTTAACAGGGATAACTTTCCAACATTCGTAAGGAAATCATTATTCGTATATAACAAAGTATTGTAGAATTATTCCTCTTTGATTCCCTTTTAAATTTCATTTTCTTGAATGTGTTTGTTATGATCATCTTTCATTACTCTACAGTGGTTTAAGTTCGAGTACACTTAGATACAATGCGATGGGTACGACATTTTTTCATTCATACATTGTTTTTTATGATATTACCACAAATTCATTTAATTTTGTCCAGACTTGCTGGTAGGCCATTGTGGAAGGGCTGATCGCAAAATTGTCTTTAAATATTTGTCAGATTGAAGCATCAAATAATTTCTAAATCTGTACACAATCTTTGAGTTTACTTATAGAAGAAATTCTGACCTTCCTTATCATGAGATAGTTCTTCAACCTAAAAGTAGGACAGGACAACTCACCTTTTTTAATATCATTGATTTTTTATTTAAATATTTTGCAGTAACTTTTTACAACCATGTGATGTATCAGAAAGGTTCAATAGGTACTTCCCAAGATTTTACTAATGTTTCGAATAGTACACAGAGAAGAAAATGTGAACATGGATAAACAAGGGTATTATTGAAGCAATAGTATGGAATATGAATAGCGTATTGATATATCAGCTCTTGGGCACACATAGGGTACGCTTATCCATGTTCATTGGATAACGAATTTTGCTCCAAATTGAACTGAAACATATGAATGGAAAGGAAACACAGTAATTTGTAAGCAAAACGATTTCAGTTTACAAATACATNATATATATATATATATATATATATATATATGACTTTATACAAAATGTAAGGAATTACTTTCATCCTCTCTAATGTATTGGCGAAACAAAAAAAAATTCCCTCAAACTCGTTCAGAATACCGGAACGAAACATACAGAATTCATCTTTTATATATTTCTTTAATATTTTCATCAGTTCATTTATTTTTATTTACTGTTTTACGGATAAGTTATCTTTAAAAGAATGGTATTTAATAATTTTTGTGTGATAAAAATAAACAATCATGTGATGTAACTCAATATATTGTGGGATTACAATCATGACTTTTCAGGGTTTTGAATTGTTATAATATTGTTGAGTAAAGAAATCAAGTATTTGAAAACTAACACTCAGGTAATGTAATATCGTAATTCCATTTGAAAATTTAGACATTAGAATTTGATTATTTAAACAAATATGTCATTCTAACCGATTTCTTTTAATTTATTCTATATGTTTATATCTTTATTGGTTGAAGGTGAAACCACTATTACGTAAGCAGTATTTTCATATCATTTTGATTACTGTATTAATTTTTGTTTTATGTCTGTTGGGGATCATCTCTTGAAATATCTTGGGTCTTTTATTAAGAGCATGTAATTTTAATGGTATTACCAAACTATTCTGAGACGAAATGTTAGAAATACGGAAATAGCTTGTCATTTCCTCACGTGAGATCTTTACTTTATGTGCATTATTAAAAATGTATTATAATACCCATCCTCTTTACAGTTCAACTTCATCATTAACGTTGAACTGTACCTTTTTCACAGGAATATTGTAGCTATATTCTTCGTAATGCACTAATGATCATGAAAGTGTAACGCTAAGTTTTCCTTCCAGTTTCGCAGCAGTTCATAAACTAAGAAAGTATGTTAATAGATAGCCATTTCCTTGTTCTAAGCTATAATCGCATATGTTCGCGAAAGTGGGAGAAATGAGTCGTTGTGCAGAGGCGTGAATTGCGAACATTTGCATCTTGCAACTCGTCCGCCACTTCCGGTTTTGCGGGAGGCGCTGCGCAGATGTCTGTGTGGCGGCGACGGCGGCGACGGCGACGGGAAGCGAAAGGAAAAGAGCCTCCAGCGACGGAGAAGCAACTGGCGAAGTTTTGGGCGCGTGGTGTTGCGCTGCTGTCTCACGCCCGCAGCCGCTTGGGCCTTCGAATCGCGAGTGGAATGGATGAGGAAGGATAGCGAGATAAAGTTGGAGGAGGAAGTTGGAATGTAGAAGCAATGACGAAAATTTAAGAATTGTATTAGTGTTAATTTATGCACCTGGGAATGACTGAATGATAATATGGGAGAAATACCACACTTATATAATTCTGAAAAGGAACAAAAATGAAGCTGGAATTCAAGACTCTAAAAGAAAGTACAATCTCGTGATTTAGTTGTAATGTAAAGAGAAGAAAATCATAATGTTCTGAATTGTCCACCTTGTTTCAACATTTAGCATCACGAGATTGTTTCAACATTAACATTTAGCTTCATAGCAGTTAAGTTTTTAGTGGTTAATGTGCTCTAGATTTTGTACATAAAAAACATATGCAATTTGGTAAAAGTATTTTTGCTCAGTTTGTAAAATCGTTTTTTAAAATAAATTTTATTTATCTATCTTAATTACGGGAAGGATTGCATGATAGTTACTGTCATAACCCTCACACAAACTATCTCAGCATCAATGAATCCGATTATACGCGATGTCACGTTATTAGAAAATTTTGTTTTGTTTTAGGCAGTATTAAGGCGCCAGGCGCGAGTCAGGCGTACATAACAATTTACGAAAAAATAAATAATGTTATATATTCTGTTTATATCAAAATAATAATTATGACATAAACTAATGAATTATGGCGTATTACAAACAGCGAATCATTAATTTTCCATTCAAATTGAAACACTCTATTTGAATAATGTCTCTAGTTCAACAACAATTCTCTAGTTTTGTGACTGCTTTGTTGAGTAACTTTCTTCGTTATCCAGAAACGTAAGATCGATCTGTGTTCTTTATTTTAAATTTGTAACGTGGGCGATAATTTTTACACCTATATCAATCAGAATTAAATTAAAAACAATCCCTTCGGAGACTTTATGCGTAAGCCCATTCAACTTTGGGAAGGTTTTATTCAAGTATTAGCCTCGATAAATCCAAATTTTATTCGACAACATAATTATTTTTGTATTTCATTAAAAATTATGGTATTTCATAACAGTCGTCAGGTTGTTCGTGCTACCTTAAGTTAACCGGTGAAAGCAAATCTGAAGGGAATTTGAGTGTTTTAAGCATATAATTACGACGTACTGCGTGCGTTGGTTCTCTTGCGTCGTTCAAAAATTAAGTCCTTACATATCCTATAAGCTGCAGAGAATCCTTCGTTTTTTTTAAGTATTTTAGCTCATCAGCTATTGGTTCCGAAATTTAAATATCACTTATGAAAATAAATTGAAGTATTTACTGAGATTGCGCCTGATTTGACAAAGTAGTTGCTAATACACTGTTTCAAGTGAAGCATTACTAGTGATTTTGGGGATAATGCCACTCGCCTTTCACATCTAAAAGTTAAAATTTGTAAAACTGATGGCATTAAAAATAGAAATAATTGTTCATGCCCAAAAGTTCAACAAGAGGATAACAATTGGATACAAAAACTGACAAAGGTGTTACTGCAAGAATGGTAGATCAGATGGCAAATATCAGACGATGGAGCGAGAGACCTACCAGTATATACTGGAAGTAAAGAAGTACGGCAGGTAAGGAAATGTTTTTACCAACATCCTTAATGACAATTTCTGACGACATGGTGACTTCAACATATACTTAGGACGCATAGGATAGCCCTTTTTATGGACAGGAACGTGCGAGATACCTGAAGACGTTAAGAACACCTAGACACGCTACACATCACAAATATGACCATTTTACTAAACACAAAGGAGACATTTGATGTTTGACCAATATAATATGAAAATTGAAACATTAAGATCGACATTACGATAGACGAAAAGAATGAAATATTACAGAAGACTATAACGGACTAGAAACAATGATGTTTAACTGAAATAACCAAGTTAAAAAGAGAACCTTGTAATGATTTGTATTGCAAACAAGTTATTCCAATAAACTTGCTGGAAGGGAAAAATAAATTGAAAAATAATTTTACTAAACATGTTTGTTTTATAAACAGAATAAGTTATAGGCTTTCAGTTTGGAACCATAGAATAACGTAACTGAGCTCATAAGAGTAAAAAAGAAGTGCGGTGGAATTATGTTTAAGTTCAGTGGAAAAGAAAGTCGATATATTGAAATAATAGACAGAAAACTAAAGTATTCGTAGTCCAACTGGATATTTATATCACGTAACTGCTCTGAAATAATAATTTGAGGGGTTAAGTGAAAATAGTGTAACTCGTCAACTAAGCTGACTGAGAATATCGTAAAACCTATTAAGAAGTTACTTTCAAGTTTTCGGTACATGCTGTTTGGTTGTAAAACAATTAACGACGAGGAACAAGTAAATGATCATACATAAATAATAATGCATGTTACACTTAATCTATGTTTTATGAAAACGTCTAATTTGGAGAATCATATAAATATTTTAGAGTATCATTGAATTTTAACAGTGACCATTACTTAATTTTATATTTAATGAAACAATCAATGATAGGAATGGGATTGATGCCGAAATTTTAAAGTGAGAAGGGATACTTTTAGACCCGATATCCTAATCTCTTTAAGTTGTTTACACTTACGTCTGCAAAATGAAAACCTCTGCGTTACGTGTGGATCCGAAGTTGTTCGAGGGAAGCGAACAACATGTGGTGATGAAGATCGAAGCTCTTGGAACGTTTTACAAGGTAAGCATCTTCAATCTGGATGCCTCCTTCGTGAAACCACAAGTTTCTGGATTCACATATTTTGCATCTTAGTTAGAGGATTTTCTTAAAAACACAAATTTCCAATTCCCATCTTCTCATCTTTTCTTTATCATCTTTTCTCTGTTCTTGTTCCGTATCTTTCGTACAATTCTCCCTCCCTCGCATCCACGGTAGGTATATGCTTAGTGTCTTCGTTTCACAGCCCCCTAGCTGCGCAAACTCATTCCAATACAATGGCGGCCATTTGCTTTCAAGTCGCCGTCTTTATCTCTCTGAGCTGCATCTCCGCACTTGACTTGGGACTCTCTTGCCATCATCCGAGCATTCATTCTCTCCCTCCACCTTCAGTTCGAGCTGATTTCCAACCTGCATCCAGTCGATAAGGAAAGTGCAGTGTTTTGGTGCAGTCTATCTACCATTTTTGTTGTGGCGAAATGAAAGAAAATGTGTTTCGTATGTTTCTCTGATTTACGAGCTAATGATTAAATTATGATGCATANGCGAAATGAAAGAAAATGTGTTTCGTAAGTTTCTCTGATTTACGAGCTAATGATTAAATTATGATGCATAACATATTGAAGTAAAAAAAAAATTAAGTTATGAAATAAAAGAGAATTTTTAGGGTAATACTTGTAATAAAGTATCGAAAAAAAATGGATTCACAATGCGTATATGAGATGCGAAAAGGGGAGAGATTAAATATTAACATGAAATTCACAGATCTAAGGGGTGATCTTATAAACATTTTAGAAACTCGAGTGTTAATGATTGATGTATATTTTCTAACCTGGATAGTTTTAATTTCTCTCCCCAAGAATTTTAGGTTAAACCGCACAGATAATTTTCATTCCGAAATTTAGTCCTCGTAGATGAGATCCATACTAAACTAAGACTGTTTCGTGTCTGCTCTATAAGCAGGCGCATCTTAGTACTCCTCCCCTTATTACCCGTTCCCTTCACCTCTTACACCACCGCTGGAACGTCTTCAGCGTCTCTTGGACTGATGATAAGCTTCCTCTTGGCGTCACCCACCCACGCTCTTAAAAGGACGCGTTTTTATCTCATGCCTCGAGGATGGGTTCGGTAGTACACGGGGGAGGCCGAATATTGGGGATTGCTTGATTCTGCTCCGAAATCTGCTAATACGCTCGTAGGATGAGTTGTCAATAGACTGATAGGTTATCGACCCCGTGAAAATGAAAGTCAGTTCTTTACTGTTTAGATTTTGCAAATAAAATTTGCAGGCATGTATGATTTATCTCATATTTTTTCGGTCTTGGAATGTAATTCATAGGTAGCATATTCTATTGGAATGAAGATCTGATTAAATCACTTTAAACATAATATATCACGAGTAAAGTAAGATGGAAAACGATGAATTTTAATTAATATTATCTTATATCATTATTTAGTTTCGGAAATAATTTTGTCAATAATTATATTCTATAATTATCAACTTATTCAACAGTATTAAGTTAAAATATATATTTTCTGAAACAATAATAGTTTAAAAACTAAGTACTTAAGACATTTTAAAGTTACTGAAAATTAATTGTAGTTTACATATACACCATTTTTTATTCTCTTTTACATTTTATGAATATGAAAAATTCGTAAATTTGAATCTTAATGTCTCAATTCTGAAATATGCCAGATCTGAACAATCGTAATATTTAATTAATAAAAATGGAAATTAAGTGAATTGCTACATTTCTACTTTGAACATCGAATTACTACGCTAACATTTATTATGGATTATCATTAGTATACCCTTCAAGGGAATTTTAAACGTTCCATTGAAGTTGTCATACGTTTCGGGGGTTTTGCGGTCTCACGAAGTATTGTTAAAATTCTTTTTAATACCATTTTTGTAGTTTAGTGAGCTGTACTTATAGAAATAAATTTGACAAGGTAAAATAATGAAGCTTCATGCGTTTAAGTGTCATTGCATTGGCTTCGAGTATGAACACACACAACTTTTTTTAAATTTGTATGTTGCGGGTACGTACCATTGGATTGACGAATCTCAAGTCTTTTATGTCAATAGGATTGGAGTAATGTTAACTTATGTTAATATGGTTTAGTATATTTGGGGACAATATGAAAAACTAAAAATACACCATCGGTGTACGATCATCACTATCCCTCTGAATCACTTATTGTCTTAAAAATAATAAGAAGTGTTTTGTGACGAGCAAGTTTACTACGTATCACAGAGGACGTCAATAGGCATTCAACCACTGAAGTCCTTTCACACTCAACTCTCCAGAAAACCACGGGTGACTGCATGGCTGGCCTATTTGCAACAAAACACAAAGAAAACTGCCGCTTCGCCTTCGGGGGTGACGTGTATGCCGTAAAAAGAAGCGCACCTCAACGGCGGCAGTTACGTCTTTTTCTTTCTCTCCCTCCCTCCCACTCCTCCTTCTCGAGCGAAGCGTGTAATGTGACGTAGCGGGAGGGTTTGGGGAATGGAAAGCATGGAGAGGGGTGGTTCGTCCCGAGATTGGATGCGTGCTACACGCAGATAGCGTTGCTGTCTCCTTCCCTCCCTTTCCTCTCCTGTTCCCTCATCCCAATCGCCACTCACTTCTTCTGGTTGTCACGACGTTCTCCTCTCGCTACCGGGATGAGTTAGAGACGACGTGCTTCCACTCCTCCGCCCCCTTCGCCATCGTTTGCACCCCTCTCTTGTTTCATTCCTCTCGGCTTGGAGATGCAATGAGGACCGAGGTTCGTCCTCCAGGGGTGGAAACGTGGTTTCCAGTTGCTTTTGTTTTGGACACTTGGCACACCATTCTTCTTTTCCATTTCCTTTTCTTGCTGCGATGAGCGATGTGCATGTCGAGTGGGACCGCATGCGAACACTGGCTGTTGATGGGAGGTCTAACTATTTGATAGCGTGTGTCCCAATGTATTATTACATTTTACGATTTATTTACTAATTTATTAAATACTTAAATTTGTTTTTTTTTAGAATCAAAGGGAGTTTTGTTTCGACATATGAGTGAAAAATAAATATATAAATATGCTGTAATGATGTTGTCAGCCATTGGAAATTACGAGACAAAGTTCTTGCGGTTTGACCGAATTCTTTTTTATTACTTTGCCATTACTAGGCAAAGTAATAATAGATAATTTGGTCATATCGCAAGAATTTTGTCTGGTGATATAAATATAAGTTATAAAATGTTCTTCTTCTTATAAGCCAAAACATATTCTTATATTCGAAAACTTGATCTTCAATGAATATTAAAATTTTAACCGAACATTTATGTAAAAAATGAAATTAATTGAAGTTGATTATTACTTTAATCATTGTATTTATGTGTCAATTTTCATCACGTAAAAAACTCGATTCTACAGCATTGCTTTTACCGTAGTTAACTTGTCTTCGTCAGACTTGTTTACACAAACTGAAGTGAAATTGTATACACCATGGTCTTTAAAGAGGTGTGTTTATGCCAACTGCCCGTTACAATAGGCTCAAGAAGGTATCTGCATCAGTAGTTGACAGTGGTTTCACACCCGTAAGCGTTAATTAGCAAACCAGTGTCTCATTGTCAATCTACTCTCCCTAGATTGTTGAAATAATTTTTTTTGTCAATGCGTAAATTTTTTACTATATGTGTGAGTTCGTTATCAATCAATACAGTCGAGACATATCTCATTGTATGAAACTGCGTGTTTCTTGTTTTAATGAGTTTTAAAAATGAACCATTATTCATGATAACGAATGAATATTTCCATAAATCGTTCAGTTTTAAGTATCCCTTTATATGGAGTAACGAATGAGACTTATATCTAATTAAATTAATACATTCTAGTTCAGTTGTATTTTTTTAATTAATGGACAATATCTTCATTCAATAAGGGAAAATATTTCCATATCACTTTCAGTGACATTTTCTCTTTTTTTTCAGTGTCTATATCATAGCACAAATATTAAGAGAGTCTCTTAGATTGGAATGTTATAGAAAAATACGTTAAATGTAAAAAATCTAGCGTTTTATCTAATACTTTTACCCGTTGTATTTTTCAACAGAAAATTAAATTACTTTCAATATAAGAGAAGGTGTGAAGCAGAGTAATCTGGTGGCAAGAACTCAAATTGTTTTGTACAACCCCTTTGCTAGATGGCAGACCGAATGTGGCCCTTTCAGGGCTTTCTCGTGTTACTAGACGTAATGCCGTTTCCAGACGTTATTAAGGGACTCATAAACAATGTTTAAATTTACGGAAAGAGGAAAAAAATACACGAACAAGGTGAAAACGAGACGTATTTTATGTCTGCGTAGGGAGTTGCGAATCTCAATGTACGTCTTCGCAATCTTGAATCTGCGCAGTGGGATATGGAAAATATTACTTTCCTTAATAGTTTGCGGTGTGAAGATAAACTTTTCATGAAGTGTTTGCCTTTAACATATCTTTTTTAAAGAATATATCTTGCAATTCAAATTTTGTTTAGTGATTAAAATTATTTTCTTATTAAGTAGATGTTATTAAGTATCAATCTTTGATTGATGTCAGTTGCACTAATCCAAGTCCATAATTGTTGAACCTCCATAATTTATGAACTTATGTAATAGAAGAATCTAATGAATTATGAATTACACTCTTCTTTATTTAAAATACTTGAAAACATATTCATACATATGAGAGAGGTCATAATAAAAGGATGAAGAAATTATAGAATGACACACTCCATGAATTTGATTGTTTCCTATCCTTAAAATTGGTCAAATACACTCACGTTTTTCATCTACAACACTATTCATTCGTATTTCCTGACTAAATCGACTACCGGTTGATTTCAATAACTGTACCTGCCAATTGTAATGAATCATCATTAAACACCAGAAATTGGAAAACATGAATTTAGCCATCAGTATCAAAAAGAATGATTTGATGATCTGAAGATTTTCCTTACATGACTAAACCAACCAACTTTTTGAAATGGATAAACCTGATTTATTTACATCGAACTAAATACACGTGTTTTCATGGAAATTAAGTGTTTTCCCACTATTTTTACTTGTTGAGAATAAGCTATATGTTTGTAATGAGAAGAATTTAACTATGTTGTGGATTTTTTCTTTTTATAATTTTAATAATCCAAAGAATTATTTAAGGAGAATTAGAAATGGAAAAAATAAAAACCACGATCCGTATGGTTTATTAATTTCAATACTTTCTTCTTCTTAATGTTTCAAAATCGAAAGTTGTCGGTAGAGCTTGAGTAATAGGTGAAGGTACTTTTACTCCATACACAATCTTCATGGATTCATCTCCATGTTCCCCCCATTCGTCCATAATTGCACTGCTTACTACAAACACTTTATAATCCGTTAGCACGTTAACAAAAAGTATTATTCATTTGTGAGTTACAATGAATATTGCGAAAGTATTATAAAGGTTGAACATGGAAACAGTTACCTTCACATGCTCATGGTCGAATAGTTATCAATATGGAATTATTTGACAATAGAACAGTTGCAAGATCGTTTTTATTGTAAATAATGATGAATGAATTGACATATTTTTCTAAAATATATCTGAATGTTTTTACGCATATTTGTTGAAATCGTTTTGCTTTTAATTGCGTTCATATTCGTAAGTTTATCATATCAGAAGGAGAAAGCAAGGATTTTGGGAGAATAAGGTGTCTCCTCCTCACATCACTTAATCACAAACTAGAATCATTTAGCTTTTCATAGGGAACATATATTAAAACAACATTTGTGTGGCAAAAATTTACTGCGTACGCATTTAATAATGATAAATAGGTTATAGGGAACATTTTTGCAGTATTATTTTTAGTTCTCGTATGAAAATACCTAACACAGACCCGATCGAGTTATGTATCTATGTTTATTGCTAAACT
Organism: Laupala kohalensis; assembly: GCA_002313205.1. NCBI lineage: Eukaryota > Metazoa > Arthropoda > Insecta > Orthoptera > Trigonidiidae > Laupala > Laupala kohalensis. The sequence goes on along the minus strand of NNCF01126148.1, from coordinate 625,533 downwards.
ACACAAAATATGTCGTACCCTGTAGAGGCGTCAAACAGTCAATATATTAAAACGATATTATATTTATAAAAATAAAATATCTTGCTAAATATCTAAAGTTCTGTGAAGAACTGTTTACAATTCTCGCTAACACTCATAAATAAAACATCCAATGTCTCTACAGATTCAGACTTTTATAATTGATAACACTTTAGCTATATTAGTTTTATTTTTGATAAATAAACTAAAATATTAAGAAGAATTTGACCAGTATTTTATCCTCTATGGTTATTTTATTTGTACAAGAAAAATATCTAAATTTATCATTCCCATTTATGGAGATTTTAGACTTAGTGTTGTGAGGAGCGACAAAACAAAAAAATACAAGGTTATAGATTAAAACTGTTGAAATTTAGCATTTAATTAACCACTTTCTTTTGCTCATTTCATCGTCTTTAAATAGTAGCATAGATGAACATTTATATGTAGAACAATCTTTGCTTCACATCTAACTACCACCTTTACGACCTGTATGTACAAGGTGAATGACGCTTACAAGACTAACTGACATTGAGAATAAGGCAACAGATAATGTGGTCATATCATCGTGGACCTCATTTTTAAATAGTCAATTTGACACTTTTGACTCGAGCTCTTACATTTCAAAATACATTCGCCACCCAGCAACTTTTTCTATTTTTTACTTTTTCACATTTTATCTAATACAGTTCAGAAAATTATTGTAAAAATCAATTTAAAACATCTGTACATTGAGAAAGATGATAGAAGTAATAATATTTTTAAAAAATATGAAACCGTTTTCAAACAATAATATGTTTGATTACAGTCTTTGTATGGTGGCACCGACAAGAATGTTTAAAAAAATAAAAATACAGCTAATTTAGAAAAGAAATACATATTTGTCGAGTCGTGCGTAAGTCTGCTCTATCTTGCCAGTCCTTATCTGACACCGCAATTCTCTGAAATCTTCTCCAAACCAAAGTCTGCCCATCATGAACAGTTCTTATACTTCTTTACCCGAGTCCATTCTAACCTCAATTATTGTCACTACACGATGCTTCGAGAAAGTTCCGCGAAGAAATGTGGACGTACTCTCGACAATACGGCGATATCCAATCCTTAGGAGTTTCATCTATGACGTCAAATATAAATGAAAGCATGTAGCAGGATATTTTCCTGGAAATTGAACTGATAATACATGCAAGAACTAGCAATATAAATTCCATGAGTAGTGAAAAAATATATAAAGTAGCAGATTATTCCTCCATGTCGATCCTATCACCGTATCTTCTCTTCAGAGTAGCCTATTTCTTATTCCCGCGATGTAGGAGAATTATCCTGGTGGCAGCGGTACGGCGGAAACGAGCTACGGCGCTAGGGCACACACGCTACGGCGCTACACGCCGAAAGCTGCCGCCGTCACTACCACCAGCAACGCCATCACGAGCGCTGCGCGTGGTGTGCGCGGGGTCACGCACAACCACGCATAGTAGGCACTCGCTGCTCCTGAGGTGACTGCCGCCCCTTTATGTCGCGTGCCTCCGCCACGCGCCGGTGGACCCACCACCTCGTTGTCTCCGTCGTTCGTCTTGTACACGCCCATCGAGGGTGGGACCAGCGTGGGGACATGGGTCATGTGACCGCGCTGGGGCACTGTGTTGCTACCCGTGTCATCGTCGGGGTCTTCCGCAGAACCGTAGTTGAGACCGTCGTCGTCATCGTCCTCGCGGTCGTAGGCGGCGTTGCTGTTGCTTTCGCCGCGGTTGCCGCCAGGGAATGGGATCTCTATGGGAAGAAAGAAATCAACATTGGGTTTATGCAACATATACATATACTCTATAAATCATTGACTTTATAAAAACGTTTACTTTACGTACAGAATGCACCAAAGCTCCACGAAAAAAATTGGAAGGATCGAGCATATTCATAGGAATCAGAATCACATTATAATAAATTTATTGTCAAAAAAGCAGTTACAAACTGGGTATGACCACGTAGAGAACAATAAACTAATTTACTCTCCTACGAACTGTTATCTAACTATAGGTTATTCGGAAAATATTTTTTATAAATCGTAAGTATTAAAATAACTCTAAATTCGAGATTAATTATTTCAATAGACCGCCACCCTTTAGCCGAGAACCTACAGAACCTGTATATCAAGTCCACCTATACCCGAAAGAAACCGGAGAATAAACCCGGGCCAGGATGAGACTACAGAATGAATGTACATAACCGTCTCAAGGTTGAAAACAGAAAAAAAGTAATAAAGATTTCAAAACCATTTTCCTGTATGTTTGTATTGTATCTTATTACTCATATAGTTTTAGTTATTTTGAAACTACTATAGCAATAACGTGATGAATTAAAAGACGAATTTAACTTTATTAAAATCAATAAATTATTTACATTGTAGAAGCAATGGTGCAGTAGTTATCTTTTAACTATGGAATTGAAGATATTCAATTTGTTAATGTATTTTACGTCTTTGGGGAGGGAATTATATAGATCGACTCCCGAATGATATGGCCTCTTTTGGCAAAGAGTGGTTGTTGAATTTTCGAAGTTTGGATGTTCTGACCGGAATTGCCCCAGAAGATAATGCCATATCGTAAATTGGAGTAACCGTTTGTAAATTGTACGCAACAGGAAACATGTGGACTAACTACATTAACTAAAACTCGAAATAGGTAACACAATGTGCTTAATTTGGAATGTAGATTATGAATGTGACTATTGCTTTGAGGTTTTGTTGAATATGGAGACCTAAGAAGTTAGTTTTCGTAACAGTTGTTAATTGTGTTCTGTTTAACGAAAGAGAAACCTGGAGTAACGTTTTTGTAATACTATTGTAAAATGGTATGTGGAAACCAAAAACCAGAAACACATGACACAAGATAGAGTAAGAACACATTGATAAGTGATTCTGATTCTTGTTAGTATGTTCTATCCTCTTTCGGATTACTACTTAGAGTTCTGGGGCATCTGTATGATATGTTGGCATTAAGGCATTTCGACTCCGTTTCAAACCATCATCAGGTGTTATATCAATGTTTCACATCTTAACAAATGGGTAGATACATCGATACTAAACGATTTCTTTCTTGACAATCTCATCCATTGTTATAATTTTCATGACATTCATTTCCATTCATGGTTCAATTTTTTTATCCTTTCATAATTATATTTGGTCCTGTGGCATGTTATGTTGTGAGAAGATTCAGCTTAAATTAAATTAGTGAGTTTTTCATGTGACGCCGTTTCCGAGTGTCTTTCGAAATACGTTTATTTAGAATGAAAATATTCTTAAATTTTATAATCTTATTAATACAGATTACCGACGATTATTTATGAAGATAATACGCTAACATTGAAAGTAAAATTAAATTCATTTATATACATTATATATTTAAAAAAATTTCATATTAAATCTAAAGAAATGTGATTATTAGAATTTTTCATGTTGAAAATTTGAATCTGAGTTTGATTTGTTGCGCTCCCAACGATTTCGTTTCGAAAGACGTAAAAATATTCTCTTTTTAAAACAGCGGTGTAGACTTTTGCACTTTCGTATAGTGAATGTGTCCTAAGTTCTCATGGTATTAAGTTTTCAAAGAAGGTATTCACATCAAAGGTTCAGAAATTTATGACCAAAATCTTCCTTTTAGGTGGTCAATTAGGAATTAAAATTACTTCACGAAGTATAATCATGATTTTTCTTAAATATTTCTCGGAAAATGATAGGGAAACTCATGATGCAGACATCGCCGGTAAGTGATCTGCGCTGTCGTACAAGTCATGAAAACTTTTTAAAACATAATTATTTAGAAAAATTTAACAATACTTGTGAATAAAAAATTCGTTTTTTAATTAAGTTATACGACAGCAAATTTTTATGTATTATGAACTCATTAAATCACGAATTATAAATATAATACAAAAATACATACCATACAACCGTATTCCACTTTCCACTTCCCCCAAGGAGTTTTTGGCAATGCAATGGTATGAGCCAACATCCTTGTGATGGAAATTGCGAATCACTAGCACGAGGCGCGTCTCGAAAAGAGACTTGCTTATCTGTTTTACGTCATACTTTTCACTGGAGATAACCATTTCTGCAATTAAAAGAATATCGTTATAGCACAGTAATTCTCATATTACTAGAGGTAATGGCTTGACATTCAGTTTATTGTAAAGTCCATTTATTAATACTTTTTTTTGGTTTTCTGACAACACAACTCAATGGCTTGTATTAAACTTACTTAAAGTAATGTGAAGAAACATGTACTTAAAATTTTATAAAAAATGTGAAACATTATACTAAACGTTACATGACTACTAAAGAATGACACGATAACCATATTCTCTAGAAAAGAAAGAACTGCCAAGTTTAACAACTAAAATATTTCCATATGAAGAGACAGCAACAATCCTACATTTCTCGTCATCAGTGGGATCTCGTATAAACAAAATAATTTTCCTACTTTCGTTTAAACATATTTTACAATGTTCTCATAGTCACATACGCATTAAGTTCCACGTATATTAAGACATTTTTACTGACGTCATAAATTTCAAGGTATGCTGGTAATCGATCCTTGATGATAGTGCGGTTACGACCTTCACTCCGAGACTGTGTGCTCAAAGTTATTACAAAGAGCTGACAAGAAGTGGTGATATGCGATCGTGTAACAGCATTGATTCATTGATCCATTGATCCGTACAAGATTATCATATTGTAATATTGTGCAATAACTTTCGTTTATTCATTATTTAACTATGGTGTATAACACAACGTTCTCTAATACTTGTTATAATGTTCATGAAATAATATTATTATTTTAAAAAAAAGAGGGTTTCAGATTTTAATTTATTACTTTAGTAACTATTATTTTTAATTATTGTGTAATTCCTAATATCTGTATCTACTTTGTAGTCATATGTATCATTGGTTTAGAATTTTCGGAGTTAAACAATGCCATACATACAATCCAGAACATCTCGAGCATACTTTGAAATAATTTATGGATTCTTGATCATTTTAAAAGATTTTCACGTTCTTTCATAATTTCCCTGTAAGATTCTTTCACATAGAATCAGAAAATAATATGATAGCTCATGTGGAAAAATCTTATGAATATGAGGAATAAATTATATACATGCACTTTTTTTTAATATTTGGTGGAATGTAATGTAATATGATATGAAAAATATGTTTAAAAGATGGTTAAACCACAAGATGAACTAGAAAATCAATGATACGATGAAAACAAATGCCAAATATATCAGGACGAAAAAGATTTTTAACATGCTTTTCAGTTTAATTTCCAAATATTATTAGACTTTTATGTAGTTGTATTGTTTTATTTTATATATACTCTGTAATGATGGGAAGCAGACAATTATTCGAATCCTTAAGCTTATGTATTAAATAATAAATGTAATCTAAATGTGATAGTATCTGTCTGTTTGCTACCTTCTGTCGCCTATACCACTGATCTGATTGTGGTATTTGGCGAGGAGGAAATTTACATATTCAAAAATAACATGTCTAAATTTTGTTTTTAAAATGTGTGAAAAGAAACATAGAAAATCTTTTTTTCGTTAAATGTGGATGAAGTCGCGAAAGAAATCCATCTTCGGAGAGGTATATTTGCATGCGCTATCTAAAAGATTAGAGATAGGTGAACACTAAGTAACAATATTGTTCGCCTCAAAGAGTTCAACAAAAAAATCTGCGTCAGCGTATATCTATCTGCAAAGGTTATCCTAAATTATCGCAATTGTCAGGGTGTCTGAGATGTATAATTATATTACTAATAACGTTATTTTTTTAATTAATTAATTAGGATTCTGTACTTTACGAAATCAGTGAGTAAAATTATTTCTATCTAATAACGTAGATTTGATTTTTACCTAAGTAAAAGATGATTGGCCTTAGTCACGGTCAACTCCGAATAATCAGCTAGTGTGATTATACATAAAAGATAAATTTACGTACGGAATCAGAGAGAATATTCATTCCATAGGAAATTAAGGAAATGTATTCCAATGCATTTCAGTAGTGTCGAGAGAGAGAGAGAGAGAGTATAACTTACTATCGATACCCTTACTGCCTCTTGTTTCCTCTTTCAGGAGTTCATTTGTCAACGTCTCATGGAAATCACCTCGTGAAATATACGAAAGGAAATTCAGACTTAGAAAAGGAGAGTTTTCCTTGAAAGCTAGTAAAACAAGAAATCAAAGTGCATGAAAGGCAACAAAAAATAATTGGTTTTTGACCAGTTATTTAGAAGAACTTTAACTTTCTTTATTAACATTGTATTTCTATAAATTGGTTCACTAACAGAAAAACCTATTTCCAAAACATTTTGTTAATAATTTGAATATTTTTTTTCTCTCCGAAGATACATCCAAGTTTAATTGTATTGCCTATAGTAGTCTAACAAACATACACCAGTATATTTAAAATGTGAATTGAACACTAAACCAATTTTTGTGAAATATTTGGTAAATTTAAAAACATTTTAAAAAAATGTTCTTCTCCCTATCTCAATAAACGAGATATCTTGCATGTCACATTATTTCGTCTTTTCGTGTTTCTTCTTTTATCAAGTTAAAAATTAAGTTAGTTTTTAACTTCTAGATTATTAATGTTTTGTAAAATTATCTAATGTCAAAAAATTTTAAAGTATTTTCTTTAGTATATTATGATTAGAGTTATTTAATAGTATATAAATGAGAAACTTGGTGTGTAATAGGATTAAATATTGGCAATATATTTGCTAACTTGATATATATGCCATATAAAATATACCTATCAACGCACACGCACTCTTAACCTTTGATCAATCATCTTGCAGCGTGATTCCTCAAAAATAAATAAATAAAAAGAACGTGTCCCGCCTCCAGGTACTGCTCTCTTCTTAGGGCTGGGAGCCGCGGGTGTTGAAAACCGCTAGAAGAAAGACGTAAAAAGGAGCTTAAGCCTTGGTTCCCTCATCCCATCCCTCTTCTCCTCCACCAAACCTCCTACCATCTCCTTAACCCCCATCCTTCCGACGCCTTCGCTTCGCGGCGCGCGTCCTCGACGTCGCAGGGAGGCAGACCCTCGGGGCGGAGCTCATCTCCCCGTGACGTCATAAATCGTGGCGAGGTCGATTTAGTCGGCGCGCGAGTGTCGAGGACAACCCCCACCGCCGAGAGAGTCGCTCCTCGTCTGATGTCGTCTGTCGCAGCCGGTGCGAGTCACTATCGGCGTCGGCGTCACCGTGGAATAGTGCCATTGGCTGGGTCGACGAACCGGAAGGGGAAACGAAAAAAAAAGATTTTATGAAACAATTATACAACAATCACTGTATCTTATTTCTTAAAAATATTTTTTGTAATAATTCCAAGGTGCATGGGATTATCGTGAAGCTTACTTTTTAGATAGGGAAGGGAATCGTAATCTTCCGTTTTGACAGTGTTTAATTTTACAATAAAAAGTTGCTTTTAATTATAGTAAATTTATAAAATGCTTCCCAAGTGACTTTACTCACAGTTTAAAAAATTAAAAAGACGCACACGACTGGAAACTAATTCTTTAATTCTTAATTATTTGTGCAGAGAAGATATGTTTAAGGATATCTCGTCTGAAGAGTTCCGATGAAACATTTTCTAACTCCATTGAGAATCACTACAGATAATTTTTCTGATATTTTAAATAAAATCAAAATTTTCTATGAATATAATAATGTGTGTGCTATGAATGTCATAAGTCAGAGAACACACGTTATTATACTCATGGAAATTTTAAATTCTCGTTAAAATAACAGAAAAATTATCTGTAATAATTCTCAAAATGGAGTTAATTTTTTTTTCATCAGAACTGTGTTTTTATGAAATAAATACAATTTTCAAGGTTTAGAACATGTATTTTTTTTGCAGACCACAACATACGAATATCATTTCTATTATGAATTAAACCTTTGACCAAATCACTTGGTTAGGTACGTTAAAATATTTTTTTAATTTGTATTTCTGTGCAGAAAAACAGAAACAAGTTTTATGTTCAAATATGTTGAACTATCTTTTAAATAATAAATTGCAACCGAATCTACTTTCATATCGATTATTTAGTTTTTTCATTTAAAATTTCATTATAGGAATAATATTGTTGAAAAAATAGATTAAGGGTACTTTTGAACTGAACCTATCTACGCAATCACCCCAAAACGACAAAGAAAAAATATTTTTAGATGGATATGGGAATCAAATGTGACATATGTGTAGAAATTTTATAAAATCCAAGTGAAATCCGCTGGTCTGTATATGATATGAATTCGGAATTTGATACATGATGAGTTCTTTGAATTAAATGAGGTGAAATGTGAGGTTTTATTTTGTTTGTGGTGAAGCTTACTTGGTTGCCGAATTGAGAAAGAACAAATATCTATCTTCAGATACATCGGATTGTATTTTTGAACGTTTCATCCTGTTTTCATTGTTTTACATCCTTTAAAATACACATTTCTACGCACACAATGCAACACATCTCAATATAACAGTCATTTTAATGTCTAGTGAAACGTAGAAATACATTGACATTTTGCCCTTTGGATGTTAGGGGATAACATACAATGGAGATGTTGCATATATTATGTTATTTGTACATTCTATAAGGAGTGTACATATTTTAAAGAATCTTAAACAAGGGTATTTTTAATTCATTCAAATGTATTTACATACGACATTGATATTTCCATTCGGAGTGTCTCTTCCATTGTTAACACCACACTAGCGATAGATGGGGTACTTCCAACTTTACAACGCAATTCGAATGTTGTTTTATCATTGTCAATCGTGTAAGAGTGTTTTTTTTATCATCAAACAATAATGAGAGTGAATTGTCCCGTAGTAAGTGTTTATATGATAGTAAATGCAAACAGTTCAAACACCAGTTCATAGTATTAATATTTTGAATACGTACTGATTCATGATAACTCCTCGCAATTGTATGTGATTCTTAGAACAATGTAGGATACTTTCAACCGTGTTTCTATATTACTTTATAAATGATTTGTATGGTACATATGAGTATTTCTTGAACTGCTATCCTGTTTAGATTATTTTCCCTCTGTAGCATAAGGTGACGAAATGGTCCTTATCTTGATGCCCTATCGTAATTGTATCGTATAGATGCCCAATCGTAAGTGAAATAGGTGTATTAATTTTTGGTAATGTAACACGTATTTTCGAAATCTTTAGTTGGAGGAGCATATCTTGGTCTAAGTGTCATCGAAAGTGAAGTCCTTTATTTATTCAGTTTATCATTTAGGAAATATCTGGGTGATGAATTGAAACCTTGAAGTCAGTGAACTATTAGTTTTGTATACAGTTATTGTAATTTAATTGCACTTAAATATTATTTTAAGTTTAACAATGGGTAAGTGTCCATTTACCCGTTGAACTGTGATGATTATGTATATTGAAATGGGAAACTGTTGTGTTTTTCATTGAGTGGTAGTGGCGCAATTTCCCAAAGCAGTTGAAATTGACGACATAGCGTTGATTTCCGAGACATTCTAANATATATATATATATATATATATATATATATATATATATATATATATATATATATATATATATAATTTATTCCGTACATTTGTAAACACATTTCCTTGAATTTTTTACGTAGTTGCAATGTGGGTTCAAGCACTCGTCATTGCCTTCAGTGAATACTTCATAAAACCTTTCTGCCGGGAATTGTAGCCAAACTAGTACAGCGTTCTGAAGATCAGCGTCAGTTCGGAGCTTGGATTTTAGGGAGTCCGGTGTGTAAACGCAGTTTAATCACTTAGATCCGAGTCCAGAATGTACAAGGGGTAATCAAAACGGTCCCACTTTAACTTGCTCAAACTTTCTTGCTCTCCGAGTGCTTGAAGGGTGAGCGTTGTCATTCAAAACATAACACTATAGACGTCATTAGATCACGATGTTTGGTTTGCAAGGTGTTTTTCTTTCGAAGACTGACAGTAGATGTCAGAAATGGTAGTTATGTCTCTTTCCATAAATGTTTTAGATTATAATGGACTAGCGCAAGGGAGAACGACACTTCTACCAGTGCTCGTAAATGGCGATGCAGTGGTACAGTCCCCACTCCAAGTTTCTGGTACTAAAGAGAGAGTACGAGTTCGATCCCCCACTCGCTCAAACTGCGGATGATTCTGAGCTAGAAGTTCTCTCATCTACCCCAGAACAATGTCGGACCATTACGTTCTCCGACTACTCAACTTCTGTTCTTCCCACAACAAAATCATTGGGTGAGGTAGTAGAGTAAAAATCATAGTGTGCATCTCACTACGTCATAAATAAGGCGCTAAATAATAAATGAAATGAAAAGAAAGGTACCTATGAAATTAATTATCCTTTATATGAACAATATGTCAATTTATTTCAAATTTTTAATATCTAATATTGTTATGGAGTCAGCGTAGCTCAATTTGTAGAGCACTGAGCTGTTGGCAGGATGGACTCTGTTCGATATCCGGTGAGGGTTTTTTGATCACAACTCAACATCCAAACTGACTCCAAGGCCTGATGTAAAATGAGTACCGGATTATCCTGGGGCCAAACCAGCCGGAGCTGGTCTACTGGTCATAGTAATCAAGTTGGTCGAGACCTAGTAATAGTGGAACTCTACCCTCTATGAAATCCATGGGCACTTTCGGGACAAATTGAAAGTTTGTAATAATACTTTAATTTCCATAAAAACGCGATTTAGAAGTTACTGAAATACGAGTAATACTAGTTTCGACGATCGAAATCATGCCGTAACACTTAACGTTCAAATTTACTCAGAAGAGAGAGATAATCCAATAAATATACGTAGGATAGAAGACCAGATAAAGCAAGTAAATCAAGGTGGCGAGTCGATACTGCAGCCTGAGGTGACGGCAAGGGATGATAGCTGCTTTGGCAAGCGATGACTGCCAACCAGTGGAGGTGGAGGTTAGAGGGCTGGCGTCGTAATGGAGATCGTGTCGTCGGTTAGCGAAGAGGGTGCGGTCGGCCGCGCCTCCACAAGTCACGCCGAGGATTAGTGTCATCAAGTGACGCGAGATGTCGCCTCGAGCAGTGATAGATCGCTCGCTCCCGAGCCACGCCACAAAACTGACTACGTGAAAAGGAGATGCTCGCATGGACGAGCGTTCTGCGCGCTGACAGGCGCTCAAGGAGAGGGAGAGAGAGAGAGAGAGAGAAGGTGGCGAGGAGAGGTACCTCCAAGAAGATACGGAGGAAGTGGAGAAAGGAGAATACACGTGGGGGAACAAGAGATATGGTGGGTTGGATAAAAGGGGGCGTGAAAATTGAATGTGTCTCATGTCATAGTTAATACAAATTATTTCCAATATTCTATTATTAATAAGTATTGAAAATTATCATCCCTAACTAAAGAATGTGTCTAATGCTTCGCGTAGTAAAAACTAATTCCAGATTTTATAAAATACTATACTGTTACTCTTTTTCAATAAGGATATACATTTCCAGAATACTGCATACATAGCAATTTTTTTCAAATGTCAAAATATTCAATAATTATTTCTAAGGAATTCAGAATTTGCAACCAATGTTATCCTATTTTCATTTTTTTTAATTTTATAGTGATGGAGGAAGTTTTCTTTCATGAAAAATTAAATTACTATTTTCTTATTTTATTCATATATAGTACAGTATTATAGTTAATTGATAGCTTTAAACCTTTTTCGAAGACGTGTGTGACATTTCTGCTTTCGTTCAAATATCATTGTTTACTTTACTATGCCTGCTCAGTAATGTCAACACTCACCTTCTCCTTTTCCTCTGACCCGGTGTAACGTAGTTGCCACGGGTTTGAAAGGTTACGTGTTTGTGACCGAATCCAAGAGGATTTTCCCTTTAGCCAAACTCGATATGGAATGCTGACCACTCCCTTTTCCTTTCGTTTTCAGTCCTTCCTGGACCCAATGTCGAAAAGTTGTTTTGAGGAGAAACTTTGCGATTGATTTTGAAGACTCAAAAAATCGATCATTCCATTCATATAACGTTTTTGATATCACATGTTTACGTTTATATTTATTTTCTTATCAAATAGTTTTTTACATCTTTATATAAAAATAATTTATGACATGCTTTTAATACGATGTATCTTAAAAATATTCCTACATTTCTGCCACTCAATATCAAGCACGAATGAGTACAAACCTACTCAAAAACCAAATTATTTTTATACGAACTATAATTGTAAAATGTATGACACATGTACATTTTATTGATTAAATTCTTATTTCTAATTATTTATTTGAGCGCTGTGAATTATGTGTAACAACTATATATTAATTTATCACGCTACCTCAACTGTTTTTTTCTCCTTGTCACGTCTGCATCGGTTAACATTCCACTACTTGTATTTCTTTTATTTTTTATTTTAAGGGGATTATTAATTTTCCTTGTATAACTCTCGGAAATGTGTACTCAAAAAAATTGTTTTATTTTGTCTTGCCATCTTTTATATTGCATGTCATAACTTTTCTTATTGTTACTTCTTCATTCATTTTTTTAAGTACTAGACTCATGGAAAAATTATAAAAAAACATAAGATCTTATTGATGTTTTTTAACAAAACATTTTCAGTCCTTTCTTCTCGACTTCTTCTGTTCTCTTCATCACCTGGAGGGTCCTCACTGTTTCGTACCCCAACTTCTGGCAGCGTAGTGCGACTTATCCTAGTATGCCTCCCAGCTTTTAGACTATCTCTCTCTCTCTTAGTCCTCCTTCCCCTGCACTTCGTGACATGACACCAGGTGAGAGTCGCACACCAAACCGATTACTTTTATCCCGGAGAACAACGGTTTGGCTTCATGAATAGTTATGCAAGAGCGAGGGGCTCGTACACCTATTAGTACTGAATTCTATTTACATAAATGTGGGGAGGCTGCGGCGGCCGCGACATATGCTGGTTAATAGACAAAATGGGAGTAATGTGTCTGCTCGTTGCCGATTATGAATATGGATCGAGCTATGTTCAAAGGATACGCCATGCTCATCAGTCGAAGCCGAAGAAGGCAGAGAAAGAAAGGAAGTACAAAGTTATGAAACTTAAGCACGAATTAATACAAAAGAATGCATTGAGGAAAAACGGACTCACAGATCTTCATTATTAGAATAAAACAGAGTGAATTATTTTTACAAGCCATGCTGGAAAAATGATTTTTGTCCTGCTAAAACCTGCATTTCGAATTCAGTGTTTTTATATGTCAAAGTGTCAGATATATCACGTTATTCTGCAACTCAAATGGGAAGTTAAGTGTTTGAAACATAAATAAAATGAGAAATGATGTCAAGGGAGTGAAATAATCAAGAACGTTTCATACTAACAATGTAACGAGGAAGTAAAATTAAAGTTGTTTTCTATCATTTTAACGTTATCATCTCACTCATTATAATAATACATTTTAATGGTGGTTTTGGTTTTATTTCAGCTCACTATTTTATGTATATGTAGCAAATATGATCAAAATAAATATTTCCATTTTCAAAATAAATATTTCCAAAATAAGCATTTTTCATTATAAGTATTCCTGAATTCTTGTACCAACACGAATATGACCATCTTCCCTTCCATGAATTCTTGTGCTTTATTTCTCTTGAGCTCTCGTATGGTTGGTTGCGTCTTTTTAGTAATTTCAGGGGTAGCTAATAGTTATATTGTATTTCAGATACTAAAATCAATTCTATTATTAGGTTATTGATTTAAACAGGATTTAATCGAAACTTGCATGTGACTCACGAATTACAAAAAATCTCCCAGAAAATTGTGACTAAAATATCAATTCTTTTACTACGATAGATCATTGACTTTAGTACGTCCCTGGTTAGTAAGAAGTCATGTTCGTGTAAGAGTTCTATTTAAAATTACCAGTCATGCATGACGTTACTTCTCGATTTGGCGCGCTAGATTATATAGGATGATTGTTTCCGCTCTTGCAGCACTATAGCAACTAGAAGTCAGCTATTGCAAACAGTCTCTTTGCCACTGACTAAAGTTGAAGAATGCTGTCAATTTTCCCATACATTTATCTCTTTACCACATGCTCTTTCTATAGCACTAGAATGTGAAGGATTCTGGTTCTAATTATATCTGACATGTCCCTAATTCAATGTGGGTTATTATCCTTAACTTATGATGCAAATTCATTAATTTCTAAAATAATTTTTAAATCTCAACTATAGAAGCGTAGGCTTCCGCGGCCGGAGTCAATATATACTTGTTTGTCCGTGAAAAATAAGTCAACATAATTACCAACGTTTCGACCATCTTATTGTGGCCTTCTTCAGGGCAATGTCAATGTCGTATAGATCTAAGTCACTGTGGCACTCGCGACTTAGGTCTATACGACTCTGACATTGTCCTGAAGAAGGCCACGCAAGATGTCTGAAACGTTGGTAGTTACGTCAACTGAGACGCGGTTTGTCCCAAGCAAAGAAGTTTATAAATCTCTAATATGTTTGCTGAAGTTCTAGAACTTATCACATCAGCTATAGTTGAAATTGACTATTTTATGTGACGCCCAAAACGCTGCTGCTAATGTAACGGAAATCTGAAAGATTCGGTACTTTTGACTTAAACGAGTTGGGAGATAATATTGGGATGTACATTCAGTAGCATGGTCCAACATAATTTAATAAAATAAGTTACTTTTCTAAATGTCATAGTACACAAATTTTTTCGCGTTTGAATTGACATATATCTAAAATAAACACTTAAATATTGTATCAGATAATGTCTCTGGATATTTTAAATTAAAATTATGGTAATTGATTTCAGTATATTCTGTATACATATGCAGTACGCTAATTTCACTCTAAATTGAATTATATAACCTGGTAATGTAACATTCTAAGTTAAAATAACCGGAAATATGAATTAAATTAGAAATTACTGATAAATTTAATTTGTTGATTAAATCTCGCATTCTCAATTACGACATTTCAAGCAGCTTAATATTGTTTCCATGATGCAACTTCCTATCAAAAATATGTTGCGCACGCATTTGTAAAATGAATTTCAAAACTTAATGACCCTGGTGCTAACATAAAAATATAGGAAATTCTTCAGAACGGTTCTGTAACCCGTGGTACCGTTGATCTAAGCAGATACCTTTCCTATAATGTGAAATTAGCTTTCTGAATCTCATTTTCTTGTGATCACCCAATATGAAGTATCTCGATGGTTAAAACTTCATTTCAGGACACGATAAAAGCCCTGCAGTACGTAACAAAGAGGGTTATCATTGCACTGAGCCCAAGTCTACCCTTGCGATGTGATTGGATGGCTGCAAAGAGAATTTCATCTCCTATCTTTGAACTGGCCAACAGAATGTTCGAAAAGCCAACATCTCTCCTTCCCAATTTTCTAACGTAAGTTCAACGGTTAGGTGGAAGAGCAGACCCCATGGCCTGAACCTCCTTTTGCCAAAAGGCATTAAATAAATAAATAAATAAAAGTTAGTAACTTAAGACTATGTAATTCACTCGTATTCAATACGCTTATTTGACTGTATAGAATAATTTTATGATCCTGATTTTATGATTCTGAAAATTTAATCAAAATGTAGTCTTAACAAATCGTCACGAATTTATTTTGTAACGTAAGTAATACTTTTTGTGTACATTTTTTCTTTACTTTAGCTTATTTATTGACACACGTTAATGAAACTCTGAAGCCAAAACCAATATTTTAGGTCCAAAGACATTTTTACAGTAAATACCCATCGCATAGTTTTCTAATTTGCTTTTATAGGTTATACAATGGACGTAAATAGAAGAAATTGTCTTTTCTTCTCTGATTAAGACAGTTTGGTATCGGATTGACTCCTCATTACTTGGGAATTTTTCCATCATTACTCTGTTCCTACGTTATATTTCATTGATATTTCGCTTAGATTCATTGTGTGTTTTCTACTGTCTAGTACAGCGGTACCCAACCTCTGGAGGCGTCCCAAAAGTGGGGCGCGGGATGCTGCCGAGGGGGACGATAAGCTTTGTACATCAAATTTCTCTTAACTTCAAAAATGTATTTACATTATTATTACATTTACAGTTATTTCGAACTCGTGTACAGTAATTTTAGCAAATATATCTTACTCACATTTGAAGGTTACTGATTATTACAGTTAATTATTTCGATTAAACCGTTTTCAAGCAAAGATTAAATCAAATAAAAGCTATTAGTATTAGTATTTGAATATTTTATTTTTGTAGAGTTTTTTTTATCGACGTTTAAAACAAATTCAATGAGATGTAGCATATACTGAACGAAAATTGAGAGGGACGTGTCATTCTTGAATAGTCTCACAGGAGTACTCATTCTAAAAAGGTCGGGGATCGCTGGTTTAGTATATAATGTATATTCCTGTTCCTCATAACAGAAGTTAAGAAAGTTCCCCGAAATACGCATGATGAATCCATATATTTGTATACTTAATATGACAGAGAGGGTTTGAACTCTAAACATTGGCCGCAAAGAGGCTGCTTGAAGTTAGTTTCTGTACCGGATATAGCAGACTATATCTGGGTGCCACAGCATGCCATCTGGAATGAGTGAAGCTATGCTAGACCACCCCTCCCATCATATTTCAGTGCTGGTCTTTTATTCCATTTGTTACATCTCATTACTATTCTTTCGCAACAATACGAATCATTTTCCCCATTTAAAATATATTTCACTGGTGTAACGCAATGGAAGAATGCTTTTGATTTGAAGTGTTTTATTCTTAGTATTCCACATTGACAGAGGAACTAAATTCTGATCTCAGTGATGAGAGCTGAAGCCACCGAGTGTGGGAGAGTCTGTTGGCTATGCTCTGAATCGAGAGTGCTCTACCAACTTTTTAGCTTCCGGCCACCCGTCGCGGCTGGGTAGTCGTCGTCACAGTTGCATGTCGCTTCGGAGACTTACTTCCCATTCCCTTGGCTCTCTTCCGATTTTCACATACCACCCTTCGTATACCAGACTTCCTGCTTCAGTTACAAGCACAGCTATCCATTTCACTAAAGCTCTTCCATCGTTCCAAAATGTTATGCGACAACAATTGCAATCGCTGAGTTTTGACTACATCTTCCGGTTAGTGAAGTTGAGTTCTTTGTTCAGAAGAAAAAGGCTGCAAGTCTCCCGGGAATAAATCTAGGTACCTAATTCAATCCGTATTTCATTAGTAATTTAAACTAATTGCGATCCTCTCGAAGTCTCGAAAAATGATACTTCATTTTTCGCGATTTGTTAAGTATGATGATGGAATTTGGAGTATTTAACAACCGTTATGATTTCGAAATATAATATAGTAGTTCTAGTAAATCCACTTTCATTTTTGCCATAAAAAATACATATTGAATGTATAAATAAATTTATACTTCACTGACATATTAAAATATATTTAATTTAAAATGTAAATTAACTTCTGTTGTATGCAAATCGCATGATCAATTCTGCAAAATTCTGTTCAGCGATATATATTTCTTCATCGATGTCCGCATATGTTAGCCAAAAGAATTTTTTTTTTCAGAAATAACGGCAAATTTTATAACAATAGCTTGCTGTCTTTTTTTATTCAGGTATATTTTGTATATCGTCTTCATATTTACAATATATGTCATCCTGGGATTGTGTCAATATCGTCCATTTACGTAAAGTAGAAATAGAAACATAATTTTGAACATTTACGGATAATTCTGACAATTCCCCATGTCTTTTTTGTAAAGCTATACAATGCTTAAACCAATATTTGAACTTATATTAATTAGAATTAATATTCGAGACTTCTATTTGTTACCGACGAGGTATTAACTATGCTTTCGCCCTTATGTATCCAGAAGTAATGACAAGGGTCGTGGAAAATGAACACGTCAAGTACTATTCATCTCTCGTCTGACACTGGTCCCATTTAGTCTCCAGTTTCTCTCCTTTACATCTCTCATCTCTATAGATCTCTAAATCCTCTGGACGTGCAATCAAGGCAGTATTGTTCAGCCACC
The DNA here is from genome assembly GCA_002313205.1 of Laupala kohalensis. Lineage (NCBI taxonomy): Eukaryota > Metazoa > Arthropoda > Insecta > Orthoptera > Trigonidiidae > Laupala > Laupala kohalensis. Next base: position 607,473 of record NNCF01126148.1, on the reverse strand, counting down.
AATCTTTCGTTCCCAATCTTCCCTCGATATGCAAGAACAGCCTCAAGAGTGGTGTCGCATCCGGATCAGCTGGTCTGTGCTTCACTGGGGGGGGGGGTTACTTTTTTGGGATCTCTATTTTCCGCGCTATACTGTGATAAGCATCCAAAAGATTTTTCCACGATGCATAAAACATGTGTTAAAGAATTCGCACCACGCGCTGCATGTTTGTGAGATCCATTCCACTCGTCCTTTCATCTGCTGATCTACCAGAAGAAGAGAAAAGCAAGGAAAAACGAGAATTCTTTTTGGAATAATAGTAAATGAGGGACACGTGTTAGTCGTCATAAGATGCTTTTAGGAGCTTCTGACTCCCATTTTAGACCTTGTGACATTGTTTTCGAATATAAAGTGTTTCTTACGAGAACAAATTGTTTACAGATTTTGGAAACAAGTTTTTTTTAAATTATTGTGAAAAGAAAATTTGTGATTTAGGTTATATTTTATTGACTGGGAAAAAATTAAGATTTTAAATTAACTGGTTCATGAGTTTTGTTATTTGTTTGACAGTTAAAATTAATTGTGTCACTAACCTCTTTTAAACTTACTTAGGTTCGTTAGCAATGGAGAAATACCTTTTTCTTCCCTATCCACTTCGTATGAGTATGGTTTGAAGAGTAGAAAGTGATTATAAGTTCTATGTAACATCATTAAAATTGAAACTTAAATGTCAAAAGTTACTACTACACTCATCTTCAAGGTGTGAAAATATGAAGAATGAATTGTATAGAAGTACAAAAAGAAACTACTCCAATAGCGTATCGGGGCTTCAGGAGTCCACAATCTCTGGTTGTATGTGTCTTTGTTCACGGATTATATAGTTTCATATCTCCAATTATCATGGGTATAAAAAACGAGCGGGAACTTGAAAAATGATCCAAGTGAAGCACACAAAGTTCATTATATTATCACTAAAACTAAAAAGAGTTCAAGACAATATATAAAAATATATAAATAATTACACTTACTTAAATGTATTAAGAATTCTTTTCTGTTCTCATAAAATGATAATTGTTCAGGAAGATAATTGAAACTGACAACATCAAACGCAAAACGTTATACATTAGAAGAAATGAATCAATATAAGTAAAGTACTTCTGTACTCAACCTAAACACTTTACACATAACATAAATGACCATCATCATATTACTCATGAACTATTAAAAAAACGATTTGCGCTCAACGCTTAATTTTTAATAATTTATATTAATTGAAATAAGATTTAGATTTTTAATAAGATCAGGCCAGCGTTGTTTAAGAAAATTTTTCTATTTGTAAGATTAACCTTCTTACTATTAGGACTCGTCCTTCATTTTTACGCGAACTATTTGTGAGATCGTTATTTCTTACACAATATAATTGTTATAAATATTTCAGAATCAACTTCTAAAAATGAAATTTGTTTATGGATATTTTAATACAAAATATTGTAATCAGTATTACAATATTTTGTATTAAATATCCATAAAGTTTTTAACTGCCTTTTTGTCAATAAATTTATTTGTTTACATGAATCATTTCAAAGTATTTTAATGAAAAACCAAATCTCAGACATATTTATTTCACTAAAGTTTGAGCCTTTATTTTGTAAAGAGCTTCAGAATTGTTGTAAGAACACGGAGGTTACTGGAACACATTGGACACATGTCGATAAAGGCAACACGGTGTGGACAGGTGAAGTAAACGTGTTCTTGAGGCAAGAAAATTAATTACATGTTATTGATTGTACATTAGTTAATTAATCTTCAGTAATTAGGCGATCCTGAGGTGGAAAGGTGTTCCATGAAATTTCCGTTCGCTTGTATGTTAGGAACGTAAAAACACAGAAACCCTTCCAAAGAGCTCCTCACAATATGCTTTTGGGTAATCACTCTAAAACATGGATGTGATGCAGTTAAGAGAGAATTTGTAGTTTATTCCTAATGAGTAATTATGGAAAAGCGTGAATGAAGAAGGTGATATATCTTTATGTAGCCTTATCTGATGACAGATCTATTAAAAGACCAATTTAGAAAATAGATAAATAAATTATCATTTTCGATTAATTATCAATTTCAAACAACCATGACGTAGAGGAAACATCTTTTCTCTTTAATTGTCGGTTGAAGGTATTAATAATTCTTGCCAATATTACTAAGGGATATTCCATAAAATATGTTCGCCAAAATGGTCAATTCTTGACCCCCCTCCCCCTTCGTAACATGACAGCTAGACGAGATAATCACCCCGTCAGTGAACGTCTCAAATTTATCAAGTAGATAAAAATTTGTTGACACAATATTCTTTGTAATTTGATGATACATTTATTATATTTCAACATTATTACGTTTATTTAAAAGACATTGCAATATTTTATTTAATTTTCTTAATCATTCCTTACATCTATATTAATAATTATATTTCATATTTGTAATTTACGTGATCTTGAATATCTATATATTAATAATATGAAACCCCATGAACTTACAAATCTTTGTGACTCCCCCCTCCCCTATGATTTATCGTACATCAATGCAACACTCAATGGGACACTTCCCCCTCAAGAATTGACCATTTTGGCGAACATATTTTATGGAATACCCCTTAGTAATATTGGCAAGAATTATTAATACCTTCAACCGACAATTAAAGAGAAAAGATGTTTCCTCTACGTCATGGTTGTTTGAAATTGATTATTAATTGAAAATGATAATTTATTTATAAATCTATTCCTGAAAGCGAACGAAATGTATGAAGATAAAATCTGTGATTCCACTCTCCTTCCCAGTAGAGAGATCAATCTTATCTTCCTCTTCATTATATTAAAAGTGCATTTGGACAACACTTAATTGAACTATTGATACTTTTATTTATAAATCAACATACAACTTTATAATAAATTCCATTGTTGACGTATCATAAAGTTGGGTAATTTGGAAATAATAATGTTCCATGTTCTAAAATAATTTCTGCTGTAATGATAAACTAAAGGTGCACGCACCACAAAAAACAATGCCACATATACATTTTTAGAATTCAGTGGAAAACAAGCGAACTTTTCAATTTAAAGAAAACGATATCCCAGCATTTTCTCGACCAGGCGTCGTTTACACTCACAAACAACTTAAGGTGATTTCTAAAACGCAACACACTTTACCGTCGATCTCGGAATGGTTGAGTTGACTGTTGACTTGAGTTTTTGTTAAAAGACGAAGGATCTTAGGAAACAAGGAAACTATTTTTTGAATACATCCAGGAATTTCTTCTTATTGGTGTGTAGTGATTAGCTTTCTCTGGGAATGTTTTTTTTTTTTTTCTTGAAATGATAAATTCAATATTGTGCAATACAACCTATGTGATGTATTTTATCATGTATATTTTTAAAAAAAATTGAGATCGTCCTGGTTGTTTAGCAGATGTTTGTCCTTTTTGCATGCCATTTATAAGGAAATTTGTTTATCTCAAAGTACAAATGTATTTTTAAAATTATTTAGAAAAATATTTCAAAGTAATCACCGTTCTCAAAATTTTGTAATTATTAAAATTTTAGACCTGCATATGAAACTTACCTCTTTCTCGAACCCAATAATTGATAGATCGGGGAGAAGCTTCAACATAACATTCCAAAACAACATCAGTTCCAGTAGGTGCCCCGACCAACTGATTGGGTACTTGGATCACTGGATGAACTGTAAAGATAAGAACAAAAACGTTGTATATATTACTCATGTAAATACAATCTTTATTTAATAATGTGTGACTTCCAATGTGTGATAAGTAACCGAATGTGTTAAAATATTTTTCCTGTAACATATTGTATTTCAAAGGGATAAAACACTTTGTTTCAGATACAATAACTTAACCTTGCAA
>NNCF01126148.1:575690-603374 GCA_002313205.1 Laupala kohalensis | reverse complement strand
TACTGCGTATGACCAAGTGGAGGACAATAAACTAATTTACTCTCCGGAAGCAAGCAGGGGACAATCCCATCAATTATATGAACAGAATACCAATAAATTTGTATATTAATAAAACATGAAAAATGTATTTCACAAGTACGAACTATTATCACACAATATATTATTTAGAAAATATTTTTTATAAATAGGAACTATTAAAATAACTCTAAATTCAAGATTAATTATTACAATAGACAACCGCCCCTTGGTCAGAACCTGTCTAAAGAATTCGCCTCTACCCTAGGGAAAGTCGGAGAAAATATAAGCCAGGGTGGGGCTCCATGACTAATATACACAAACGATCGTAGTTAATTTGTTGTTAAGACGCGATTCATAGTACATTGTATTAAGCCTAATACAATATCTCTAATACATCCCGTTTTGCCCACATTTTTCCTTCTCTGATGAATATGCATGATTCCCCGTGCTTTATGTTCCGAGAATCCTGGAGCAGGCATGTTAACAGTTCAAACACTCATATATGAATACCAGCGTTCCTGCAAAACTGAGCTTCCTTGGAAACGTGTTTCCGCGTGCCACTGCTGCACTAAGGAACGCATTGTATGTGCCCTTACGTCGTGTATGAAGCGGTTGCCTATGAGGCGAAAGGGATCACGGTCGAATCAGGTGGTGTATTAAATATTTCGCGGAGCAACTTGAGAATGCATCACATACGTCCGAGCTGAATATGTGAATGGGACAAGGGTATGTGAAATGCAGTGAAGGTATTAGGAGAGGAATTGAAAGGTTAGAAGACCGCTCTGAATTATTTTAACTCTGCAGTGGTCGCGCTTCTGTAGTATTTGTAAATGGGAAATGTAGCGTGCTATTGAATCTACATGGAGCGATAGGAGGTAGGAGTTGAGTGGTAGGCTATTGTTAGTAGATGGGCCGGTTAGCTGGGTTTTCTAACAACTAGGTCCAGTTGGAGGGGTTAGAAGGAGTAGTTAGTAATAGTTGAGAGTTATTGATACTAGGAACAGTAGAAAGTAGACAGAAGAAGAAGGGTTCGCTTTTCAGCAGTCATAGCTATATAATCTGAGAAACAATTTTTTTCTGGTCCGTCTGGGAATTGAACCCCGCATGATTTATTGATGAGAATGAGCTAACACCTGAGTCACCAGAGTCGCGCTTATGAATCTATCGTGAAAGGTCGCACATATGATACTCGTCATTCACATTCAAAGCTGAAATTTAAGAGAAAAAAAAAACAATTTTACAAACAGTTAATTCATAAGAATTTTCAAATTATCTCTAATTGAATTTTTCATTTTAAAAAATTCTGGTTAAATAATTTACATCAATCATAAATATTTTCGGAATTGATCTCATCCGTATTGTGTCTCAGAGGTCACGTGGATGTCATCCGTCATCCATTTTGAAAATAGCAAAATTAATAAATATTTTATATTCTTTTTATGTATAATCACGTAAGCAACTCCTTTCCATCTGTGAAATTTATTTGTATACTTAAGTTGTCCATAAAGTACACTTTGCAACATTACGAAAGTACTTACGGAATAAGTCGTGAATAAAAAGTGAATAATGCGTGACAACCAAAAATCATTGTCACAGAATTCCAAGAAAACCGCGCGGGATAGAAGCTAGACATCCATTCTTATACCTGTCTAAGTTTACTATTCTCAACGCACACCATAAATACATTCAGAAGAAGAAAAATATATCACAGGGTTAACACAATGTAATGATTTAGAAGGCACGGGCTACATCACAATATCAAGAAGGATAAGGTACTAATTGCTGGTGTAGTATTAAGTCTTTGTTGAATCATTATTTTGATACGATTTAAAAAAAATACACTTTGACATAAAGACACTATTAATATTATAGCGATTAATATAGTAATTTAAATAACAGTAAAATATTGAAAAAATATCTTGTATATTTATAATCCTATTAGTTTCAAATTACCTTCCCAAGAGGGGGTTTATTTTTATTTTTTTTGTGGGGTTTTAGGGCTCGTCAAAAGCGGTTTATTATTGGTTACCTTATTTTAGAGAGATGGCACCGTGACCGTGTTTCACAACCGATTTGCCACGTCTCGAACGTCTTCATGTGTGTTCACAGCGAAGTGAGTGCGACAGGGGAATGATCAGATGAATGAGACAAGAAAGATATTGGATGACGTGGGAAATTTGAGTACTCCGAGAAATATCACAAACCTTTGTCCATTACGACAAACTCCGGACATTGAATCGCCAGACATTTATAGTAAGAGGGAGAACTAATCACTACAACGCAGTGGTATAAATGTGAGGTACACGACAGATTCTTGCCGACATAGCACTGGAAGAAATCACTGGAAGTCCAAGAAATCACGTTCGATGTTATACATTGAAAACAGTGCAAATACATACCCATTTTCTGATATTGAGTCTGGATATCGATATACGTTTAGTAGTTATTCTGCGATGAACCGAAAGCGGTAGTCTAGTGGTAGCATCTTCTCTACCTCGATACCGTTAAACGGTAGAGCGTGGGTTTCCCTCACGTACTCTAGACAAATGTCAGTTCGGTAACACAAGTTCCCTGTCAAACCAACATATCCCCTTCCCAATTCCCTAACCCAAGACAAGGTTAGGTGGAAGAGGCCCGAATGACCCGAATCTTGCCACAAGACATTAAAGAAATAAAAATAAAAAATAAAAAGGAAATATCTATAGAATCCGTAGCTGAATAATTTACAGTCTACCAATATATTTAGTATAAAATCACTCGGCAAAATGAAAAACTACCACGCGAAGTTAATGAAATAAGAAAATATAAGAAAAAAATAAGTCAATTATAAAAGTGTTTCTACTCAAAGCTAGTGAGACCGTGTTTCTACTCAAATTAAGTCCATTATAAAAGTGTTTCTACTCAAAGCTAGTATAGGCGGATACATTAATTCCACGTGTCAAAGGTTGCCGCGACATTATTGACCACAAAGTATAAATCTATACATGTACAGAAAATAGTTTTCGTGTCTGTGTGTCTACCGCATAGCGCAAGGACAAAAGAACAAAAACGTGAAATTTTTCACACGCGTTCTACAGAATGTCTATGGTGATTACAGAGAATTTTCAAATTACGATAGAAGCTTTGTTTCAATAATTTTTGAAGCATTCTAGTAACAGTCATTGAGTGAAGAAATCCTGCGAAAAGACCTATAAGTTTGAAATGCAGCATTTGACGCACCTGTTCTGTTCTCCAGAACGGGTCCGTGTAAAATTATGAACGATTTTTTATTTTGAAATTCGACTTTTAGAATAGTTTTTTTTAATTTATTTTAAGCGTTTCTTGGTACCTGCTGAGCAACGATGACTCCGAAAGGTTTAGAACTTCGAAATTTGGAGAAAATGGCTTTCAGGCAGTTTACAAGTGCATTCTAGTGCACTAGGCAGCGATTGTTTAAAAAAAATACAATTTTGATATTTCTCATACGAAAGGGAAACCTTTTTTTGTGTTTTTTTCTGTAGCGCAAAGACTTCAGAGACCCGAGTCTCAAAATATTGCATGCGTTTCCTCCACGGTTAATCCGTGTGGACCTCCGAATGACTTCTTCAAAATTCTATTTAGATTTCGTTACGGTTTTGATTTTTCTGACATCAATGGTGATTTTGAATGAATAAGTGTACAAGATTCAATACTCTCATGCTATTGAAGCAAAGGGTGCTAAGCTAGTTGATATTATTGCCTTAAGGTAAATATTGAGATGGCATAGCACCCTTGAGTTAGAATCTTCTGCATACTCTTCATCGTTTAGAAGTTCTCGTTGCAACCCAATAAGTTTTTTTTCGATTAAATTAAATAATGTTTACAATGTATTAAGGTTAAAATATATAATGGAAATAGAAATAATGATATAAAATAGAGGAAAATTTTAATCATTGTCATATTCTTACGCGACTACTCCCTTCTCTCTTATCCTCTATTCGTATTAAATAGTTATTTCAACATTAAAATATGTTCTTCGCTTGGAGGTAAGCAACTGATTGAATTTTGTATGATGCATGTGTGAGAGAAACACGTTCACTGATGTCAGTGTAAATCTAAGTGAAGGTTTATAGTATTCTTATCTCTACTATTCACTGGTTTACTAATAAGCATTTGACTTAACTTGATAATTTTTGTTGTTGTTTTTTCTTTATTTGCTAATGAAATATATTATCACTATCATGTTAGCGCACCAAAACTTCATCTTAACCTAAATAATAATATCGTTAGTTACAAAGTATAATTATCACAATCCACGTAAAAGGTAAGCAATATTTACCGCAATAATAATGTTAAGTGTACTGAAACACACAAAGGATTTCTAATGATACTATTTATGCAAAATTAAATTTTTCCTCCCACGAGTGATGCCAAAACACACATTTCACACGCAGTGACGGAAAAAAACGCGTTACATAAATGTCACATTTTATACTTATCCTCAGAATTCTAATTGTGTAAATATTTCGGTGAGAATTTAGAGATAAACGATTTTTAGTGAGATCGAGCAACAGTTAACACAATACAAAACAATGAGTTTTTCGAGAGTAAAATCCTGTGAAATAATTACTTTCATAACCGCATGTTGATATTGATTCCAAGAAACCTCAGTCTAGCTATCTATCCTGAACTCACTTTTTTTCGGTATAAATTTGATACTTGCTGCGGACTATCTGAAGTGCAGGTAATTACATTGACTTTTTCCCCTGACTACATTTTCTTGTATTCTGTTCACAAAAATTTGTAAGAAACGTATTAAATCTGATTTAAATCGTTGATAGAACCATTGTGTAATCCAAATGAATATAAAATTCCGATTATCCTGGGCTTGGTTAGTTTTGGAATCCTGGAAAGTTTCTTTTGAAATAAAAGAAAATAACGTGGATTCATAAAGTATATAGTTCTCTAGATTTACTGAATATCTAAGGTTAACTTAATATGATGAGAGAGTGTGTTATCTAAACAATACACTCACCTATGAATTTCGAATATATTTTCATAGCAAGGTCACATTTGCTGTCATAGCAAGGTTTCTACTCTATTATTTAATGTGTTTATGCCTTAATTAAATGATCCATCTTTCGTGTACACAACGCAACCAAAACTACAGCGTTCTGCCATGTGTCACAATATGTTTGCAGGCCATTCCTCCTCTCTCCTGTCATCACCTGACGCAACAACACTGTCCACGTGCACATGTTGTCTTCCCCTTCTCTCCGGAGTAGGGTGGGTCTTCCACACGCAGCCCACTGGGCGTACCTTTGTTACGCTCACCCGTCAATATTGGCATTCCGGTGCTCTCAGAGCGTACTACGCACCGCAGTGACGCTTCTCTACTTCTGCCACTGTGCCATACCGCGCACTGGGTCTAAATGAATTTTTGTGTGGACAAAACTTTCGTCGAATATTTGCTGAACTTTCTACAATGCCCAATAAATATTGCCACAGTTTCTGAGAACATTCCGTGAATATTAAAATTTGTGTAATGTAAGTACAATAGACTCGCGTCTACCAGACTCGCGACTATCCAGTCACGTCCTATTTGACCCGGGATAAAAAATATATTTAAAAAAACGAACAACCACAATCAGTAAGCTTGTGCATCAACCAAACAATGTCTTTAAATATTCTGCGGAAGCACTGTACTTCATTTCTCTACAAGAAGAAGTTATGTCAGCAGATTTGGTGTGCTTACTAAAGTGGCGCGATATTACTACTAAGAATAAAGCTGAGACTGCAAAGCAGACAACAAACAAGGATTTTATCAAATTTTAGAATTCGGTACTCTAACGCTTACAATATCTACGTATGTTTAAATTGAACTCTCAACAAGATAGATGAAAGTGAACTTAAGTTAAATTGACGCACATATTAGGATTTTAATTTATGTGATCCAGTTCAAGAATGTGTTGGGAGTGGAGACCTGGCCCGACCGGCCACAATAATAGGCAGGATAGACGAGAATCTGCTACTCATTTTGAAGGACCACAATATTTATTTATATTCAATGACTCCTTGAAACATGTGATATTTTTAAACGTTTTTATATAATCGTGTTGAAAATATCTCAATACTATGGAAGATGTTTAATATGATTCTGATAAAGTATGAGCAATTAATATCGGACACAAATGTAAAATCAAATTTCATGGAAATTATTGGAAGTCAAACTATAGTATCATATTTAATCGGAGTGAGAAATTAGGTGAAAAAAATCAACTAACGTATAATTTAGATATGTTAACTTATATTGGATCCATTACATTGTAAAATAGTAGTTGTAAAAAAATTAAAATTAATCTTTAACAATTGCTCTTCCTAATATTTTAGATGTTGCACATTTTCAGTATCTACCTCAAAAATTGGAATGAAGCAAAATTTTTGTTCATTTGAAAGCGAGTTCGGCACACTGCATGTCACCGTCTGCATTGCTGTCGGGTGCGCCTCCCCGTTACTCGTCCAACTCCCGCACCCTCTGACGCACGTGTCTCCCCGCGCTCGTGGAGAGGTCGGGCAACAAGATGTGATGAGCGTCACATTCGCTTCTCGAAGGGCCCTTCAATATGTCGCTCACCCTCTGCCACTGTTGGCAATGCTACCTATATGGAAATGACTTTTCATGTCTTTGTAATTATGGCGTTCCCATAGTGGGGACTTGTAGAACACCAATATTCGTCGAGCAATGAAATTGTTTCAATAATGTTTCAATGTGGTCCATTTCCGAAGGTTAGAATGAAGTGTGAAGTATGACTGCATATTGTAATCGCATATGACATAAAATCATAGTTTAGATGTTACCAAAAAAAGTTTTAATTTTCATTACTGTAATACTTTATAAACAATGTATTTATTAAAGAAAATGTAAACGGTTGATATCTTTAATGTTCTTAAAACTAGAGCCAAATGGCAAATTTTCTTCAAAAAAGAACAATTCAAGCTGAAGACCTGAAAATGATATAAAATAATTTACAATGCCAACACTAAAACTCAATGGAATAGTTATATCGCGCTGTTTTAATTGCGGTTTAACAAATATTTCCGATACCTTAAAATTACACTAATAAACTGCATTCTTCTTGTTTCTATAGTTCAAATGATTGTATCTCATGATCCCCCTTGATCATACTATCTAGTTTGGAAATCCTTACTAATATATAAATGCGAAATGCGTATGTCTGTCTGTTTGCTACTTAATCGCGACTAATCCACCGAACCGATAGTGATGAAATCAACAAGGATATCGTTAAGATGTTCCTAGGGCAATTTTTTTTTTTTTTAATGCGTGAAAACAAAAATAGAAAATTATTTTAATCATAAATGTCAATGAAATCAGGGAAATGAGGTATATTCACTTATGTTGCCTAAACGGTTAGAGAAAGGTGACAACTACGAGATTGGCAAAATGGTTTCCTCAAAGCGTTATACAAAAATGTCCACGATGACATTATTTCAATATGCAATCCCAAATTATGAAACAAACGTTATTAAATGACTTGAATACATGATAGTAATTTAAGAAGGAAAAAATCAATCATCAAATTTAATGAGTTTTTTGTATTTAACAAAGATTAAAAACATTTCTAAATCGTAAAATAGTTAAGCGTATTAATGAAATGGTGAACCCACGCTGCCGCCGTTGTGTCTTGCCTCGGGAGGTAATATTCGACCAGCATAGCTCCCGCCGAGTGCGTTTGTTCTACCTGAGATGAATGGAGACACATGCCAGAGTTCGACTACTATAGGAGTTTGGGGGCGGTTAACAGACCTAGAATCCCCATGGGTAGTGGAAAGGGAGAGTTATGTACAAATGTTCAATGGTAAAAGACGGATCTAATCCATAGTCTAAAAAGAAACCTGGCAACACCGAATAATCAGCCAGTATTTCATAAATTATATACATACAGAATTACTTTCACGAACATTTGTTTTTCATGAGCATTGAGTGTAACAGAATTTTTTTCTGATTTTACATTTGTCTGTAACATTGAAATTGCATATTGATTGTGCTTATAAAAGCTTGTAATGAGTTGCTGACTTCCTCCGTCAGCTTCGTTCAGTTCGTTAACACAATGGAACTTTATGAAACATAGCTATTTATGTTTTGTAAGTAACGTTTTTTTAATATTTTGAACTATGCAAAGTCAAAGAAACAAACTTGCGTTTATTTCTAAGAACATTGAAATTACAAGATCGGACATATATTTACATTTATTCAGTATCTTGACATTAGAGTGTACCATTTTAGCATTGATGTTGTACACTATTTCCTACATACTGAGAAATATCTAATCTGTATATTTGGTTTTCTTACTTTTCTACTTAAACAAACAATTTGGATTTTCTGAGAAAGAAATTCTACACTTCTTAGTACTGAGTTCCGAAAAGCAAAATATTTTAAAACGTTGTTGTGCAGATATTTTAATCTCGTATTGTATGATTATGTAATAGTGGAATCCATAAACAAAACATAAATAAAACAGAAAAATGCACAGAGAGATTCAGCATGTTTGTTGATAGGAAACAAACAAACTAATTATTACTCTAAGTTTCTTATTTTAGCTGTTTCATAATCCGTCGTATCTATTGATCCATAGCACGATATGGCAGCTGGGGAGAAGTATCAACTTGAAAATTAAATTAACCTTCACAGTGCTCGACACTGAAGCAGATTGGCAAACACTGCATTACTTCCCACAACCGACCCTACCTCACTATTATTACATTTATACTAAGCTTTTGATTGAATTGAGATGTTATTTCATTATTCTTATATTTCGCGGAGAATTATTTTTGAGAATATTTTTTTGTATATAAATAAACTAAAAGGAAGTTGATATATTTCTCTTTAATTTTATAATGATTCGTTTTAGTGATTTTTATTGGATTTCTGCTAATTCTGTGAAATCTATAAACTTTGCAAAATTGTATGATGTTCCAGGGTGTCCTATGGAATGACAGATTAGAATTTTATAAGAATCATTAAGTATGCCGCCTTCACGTCAAAGTAACAATAACTTCTATATTTATTTGGATGTTATTATTTTACTGAAACAATTAAATTGAATGCTGAATTCAGTACATTGGTTGTAATGGTTAAAGGAAACATCAATTCCCTGCAGATGAAGCTGTCTAATTTCTTTTGGTTCATCCATAATGGGTTAACGAAGTTAATTGCTTTTTCATTGCCAAATAATTTATCTCATACTGCTCTGCGAAACATGTACTTCCACTAATTAATGTTCGCCACCAATAAACAACTTCAAAGACCTCTTAGTAGCCATCGTGTAAATAATTTTTAACCAATTAACTCAAGAAGTATGTTAATGTAAAATGTTTTAATGATCTATTCAAAGCGTTTGATTTTACTCACACAAATTAAACATGGTCGAATGCTTGTACGAATTTTATTCGGTCACATCTGCTAACATTTGAACATGGCAACCATATATCAATCGTAATTAATGAAATATGTACGTTTATTTTCCTCTTTGTTTCGTGTTTTTCACTCAAAGCTGTCGTTGTGACAAGTTAGTTCAAACAGCTAAATTATTCTATTAATTATCGGTGGCCGCTGTTGACAAATGGTTCTCCCTTCCTTTGACATGCTAATATACGGGTAATGGTTGATTTTGAATAGACAGTAATCGCACGTAGGTTGGGTAGATTGCAATAGTACTAGTCTCGAAACGGGAAAGCATCTGTAAAATGGTCTTGGTAATTTAATAAAATTAACTTTTATTTATTTTTTGTGCACTTACTTTTTCTTCATTTTATCAAGGNTATATATATATATCCGTAGCAACGTACACTACTTGTAGAGAAAAGTTAAATTTGTAATGGATACTGACCATAATGGAATCAAATAAATTTAATTCATTAAAATGTACATAATTTTTAATATGTTCGCTCATTAAATTTGTCATATTAATATTTTGATGTAATGGAAAATAACGCAAACTTCGAGCTCTTTTTTCTTCGTTTGTATACATAATTCTATATTCCGTCTCATTTTTATCTAGTTGACAAACATTATATTATTGGGAAAAAAATGTATTTTCCTTTATTGCTTTACGAACATTAGTCAAATTGAAGAAAATACCTTATCTTACGTGTGATCTTGTGTGGTTTTTAAATGCAAGAACATTTTTATTTAAATTCATAAAACAAATAAATCTCTCATACATCTGACCAGAATGTTTTTATTTTAAAAAACTTGTTTTACCATCGATTTTAATTTTTGAATCTCATTCAATCTTTATAAAAAACGGAATCATTGTATTTTATTTACTTGTTACCTGTCCCAAATACAAAAAAAACCTTCTCTAACGTCATATTTTGATAAAGAATACCACACAATTCTACTAACGACGGAACACTTTGAAAACCCACATGAAAACTATATATAATAAAATTGAGCATATTTTATGTTGCAAAGAAGTAATATTATCATGATAATCAATTTTTTTTAAAAGACGGAAACGAGAAAATAAATTAGTTTATTGTCCTTTTTGTGGTCATGCGCAGTTTGTAACGGCTTATTGACAAATAATTTATTTTTGCATTATTTGGTATTGAGCATCAATAACTACTACTTATTAGCAGTACATTTTGAAACGGTTATCTTCAACACATGTTAAAATTATTTCTCCCTGTAAACAATTCGTCATTCCTTCAGGAGGTTGTATTACTCTGTAAGTTATATTTAAATTTCTCTCAAAAAGGAGCCTCCTCTCTCCCCGACAGTTTTTTAAACAACTGACTTGGCTAGGTTATAATCTACTTCACTCAAAAAAAGTTGGAAATATATTTAATGTACTGTGATGACATGATATATAAACAAAATCAATAATTTTTACTTACACTCTCCTTTAAATCACATTGAATTCATCTGGGTTAAGTTTGAGAATACATGTATCATATATGAATACATGACATTTCATCATGTATTTATGAAGATCACTATTACGAAATAATATCTTAATTGATTAATTCGTATTTGATTCGGCAAATACTTGATAAGAGTTAGTATTTATTCTAGACATGGTTATCGTTCTCCCTCGTGAACAATATTGTGTCGTCCTTGCAATATGGAGGTTGGCCATCCCTGAGGTGTTCCAGCACTGCCTTCTCCTTCTCCTTAACAACATTTCTGCCCAGGCCATTGCCTGCCTGCCAGCGCGCCCTGGCGCATGGAGCGCGGGCGGGCGATCGCGGACGTGCTACTCGCCCCGGCATCGCTGACGTATGGCGCGCACGTGGTCCTATCTTCGCAGATTCGCCACCACTGCCGGGATTCCCCTCGAGTTCGTTTCCGAAACCTGCCACCGCAGCGGTGACTGCGCTTCTGTCGCTGAGGGGAGGATCTTTTATTTTCCTCAGATATTGGCCCAGAGTTCATTTGTTTTCATTGTTAGAATAAAGAATGTGTTCTAGTAATTCGAATGCTAAAGATTACGTGCTTTCTGCGACATAAATCACAGTAAAATGTACCATCAACATCTAATGACATCCGAATAATACCATGTAAAAACATTTTAAATTGAAGTGTCATAATCACTGGTTAAAATTCCACTATTTTATTAAAGTTACGCAGTATATTTTAGCCGTCCCACAAAGACGAAGAATACTATAAGACACCATATAATATGATTATTATGTTTCCATAGTGTGCTTCGTAAAAGTACTAAAAAACATTTCAGCAATAAAAAGCAACTAAATATGATGAACATTCTAAAGTAATATTCCTGTATACAAACATTATGGTCGCGTTTTTATTATATTTTTATTTATTTGCTTCTCTACTTTAAATCTCGCGATAAAGTCTGGTTAACAAAATTATTGTATCAGTTCTGAATTAATTTGGATCTTCTTATCAGAGATTCATTTATAATTGATTTTCTCTTATTATTGCTTTATTATTGACTAACCGATCAAAAAAGCCTTCTGATTTTGAGAAATAAATGTATTTACAGCTGCGAACGGCAAGAATTCTGTTAGCTATTAAATTATATTTGGTTGTGATTATTCTGTCGGGATGAATTGACGGGACAAGCCGATCATCAAACCTGGGATTTTCTTCCTCGATCTGAGGTGAAAATACGCATCTTCACGCGATGATACGCGGCAGAAGATGAACAATATTTCAGATACCCTCGAGATATTAGTCATTGTTAATATACTTTTGACGAAATTGTTCTAATTTGCTCAAACAAATGTTAGATCATATTTTAATCATGACCATAGAAGTTAACAAATAAGTTATTTTAACCATAAGGTGGATGGAATTTCTACTCCCAATCCAATAAATCATAGGATACAATGATAAAACATGTTAATGTAAAGGGGAAAATAATATTGGAAGATACTTTAAATATTAGAAAAGAGAATATATGTAAATTTTATACATAAAGTACGTTTTTATTTTAATACGAAGCAGATACGATTATTGATGATAGGAAATACAACGTTTTGTAGGCGTTGCAGCGTAAAGCTGATATGGTGAAACTGGCGATGACACGAGATTATTAAATTTTGGTGGATGGATATTGCTGTATACATCACTTTCGGTTCAAACATAATTTAATTATTTCCTAATTTGCACACACGTTCTGTAATATTTGTAAAAAAAATATTGCTTATCTTATTTCTGCAACTGCTATTCAAATACTTAAAGAATTAGAAGAAAACTAAAGTAACTAAAGTGTTATTTTGTAATTAAATGATTGAAAGTATCCAAGGTCTCTTACAACACAGATTTTCTCAACTTCGCTCAAATGTTAGCCATATACAAACTGTTATAAACATATTTGACATTGAAGCATACAGACTGTGGTTGTACGTAGAATTATTGATTTCAAGTGTCATTCTAGTGTCAAGTGTAAAATCCCTGCCTCCCAGGGTGCTGACATAATTCATTGACGAACCCGAAGGGACATTATCGTTTACACATTTCGAGTTCACGAGGGACTCTGTACGTCAACACGAAAAATAAAACACTAATTTTTAGATTTTCAACGTCTTCAAATACTCACTCAATACTGATGATCGATGAATAACATTTTTAATACTAAATCATTAAATATACTGGACTGTCCCTCAGAATGTGTTCTGGTGTTGTTTCCACATTGTCATTGCTCGCCCCAGTCATCAACAAAACAACGTGAGCAGTCGTACCGAGTGTGTTGCGTCGGGCATTTGAGTGAGCGGAGAGATTGTGATGGGCAAAGTGAAATACTGGATATATTAGTAATTTCAAGAAAGATCTAGATCTGTGAGAAAGATTAGTTTCCTTTCCAATACTGTTACTGGAACTAAGATTGGCTCTTCTTCCTGTAACACACTACAGATAGTAACACACCTTTGAAAACTATTCTAGACTTGTAAAGTTGCTAATATCGTTAACAACTTGATACAATTTATTTGTGTCATTTATTCATTTGTCTGTAGTCGCATTTTTGTTTTTTTCTTCTGGACTGATATAGACTCCTAAAACTATTTAGAGGTTTGATTATAATATTTCTTAAGTCTTCCGAAAAATTTTACTATAATTATTTATAATGAAGGTACTGCTTATTATTTATAATGAAGGTACTGCGCTGTATCTAAAGTAGCAGATAGTTAGGCTTGATAGGGTGCCAAGAGCATTTGTAACATCTGCATTTTTCTGTATTTTATGAAACATTAAATTAAGAGTTGAATGAAATCGCAACAAACCCGCTATGTTTATCGTTCCTTGTGCACTGCACGCGTGCTATGTAATAAAACACGCACTTTGTCCCAAAATAAATATCAAATCCCAATATTTCTTGAGCAACTATGTATGCTTCATCTACATCCTTGAAACTGTCATTTTCTTACAATCATCAATCTATCGTTGCAGAACATGAATTTTTGAAAAGAAAATACTGGATTTATCCTTTCTTTTCAGTTACTAATACCGTACAATCAGTAAACTATTCATAAACAGTACACACACTGCAATATATTAAAAGAATATATTCCAGCATTTCATGAAATGGATCACAATTGGCAGAACTAAAAGCTTCTTGTATTAGTTTTGTCACTTTTTTTCTTTTACATCAATCACTTTGCGAGAGGAATTTCCTACAAAACCGTTCCAGCAAATTTACTCGCTTTCGGTTCTGGAATCTAAATTTACTCATGGTTCGCTAACAAAAGTTACGCACAACTTGCGGGTCTCCCTCTCCAATCGAAAGTACAATTGCTGCGAACTGACGTTTGTCGATATTTCAATAATATATGACCGGATAACTTTTTTAATCATTAATGCGGAAAATATGGAACAAACACGTGAGTTAAATCTGGCTGGGCGCTTAGTGAATCGAGGAAGCCGTGCCTGAGGGAGGTGGGAAAAGGGTTTGCCGGAGATGTAGGTCTCGGGAGACGAGGGGGAAACTGGTGCGCTATGACATTGTTCCTAGTTGTGGAATCAACGATGTGCTTCTCTCAGGGGTTGGATTGTGACTTGTTTTTGGTTCGGATTTCATTGTTATGTTTTGGCATTTTATTCTTTTTTTGATATATGGGATTGAGGGAATATCGGGTTTCGAGAACAGATTTGACGCATATACGAACGGTGTATTGAAATACGATTGTTTTCACAAAATTTACTGCTTATAAATGAGAACATTCAGAATGAGCTTAATAATATTTACGGTCTTAAAAATGGTCTGTGAAACATAAATCCATTGAATTAATGACTTTGAAATCGATATAAAATATCTATTTACTTGTTCATAGTTGGTATGAATTTCAATAATTACGTATAAAAATGATCACATAAGCTAAGAGAAAAATGAAGTTCAAATAAATTACATTTAATGAGAATTTGCTGCTAAATGAATATCAGAATAACACTTTAAAAAATATTGTCATTCAATTGGATGAAATTGAAGAAAAATATGCTCAAGTCGTATTAATATTATCCTGAAATCGGTATCACAATTTTCTATTATCCCAATGTATTACTGATAATTATATATTAGTATTCTATATATTTTAATCTATACTAGCATCACAATAATTTGATAAGAAAAAAATGTGCGTTGGATTGGTGATATCTTTCCAGATTTCATTGAAAATTACGATTTACTGTTCTTGACAAATTGTCAGTTCTATAAGATTTTTTTTGAGAATGAATGTGTGTTTTGACTGTGCTATGACACGTTTCGCACGCATGGAACTGAATAGTGTGGAATAGGTCCAGAACGAATCCTGTTTTTAAGTCGTCGTTTTCTCATGCGCCTCGCATCTGTTTTCGCATCTCCCAGCTCAAGAGACATAGTGTTTACGTTACGCACAGTCCACACTGTTTTGATCTGCGCTCGCATTTACGAAACTCTCGTGCGTAAGAGCGTGACGCATGGGTTTGAGTAAATGGGTGTAAAGTGGCTTTACAGAATGGTTTCTGACAATATGTAGTTCTGCACCTCGTTCGGCTCAGGTAGCCTTGGATGTTCGCTGTCTAAACAAACAGCTTATGTCCTAAAACAACGAGGTGCTTCTTCTCTTCCTGCATCTTTCAACAAGATGCACTTTTCTCGTTTCTTTAGATTGAAACTATTCTTTTATTATATTTAATAATAGAATCCCTACCTTCAAATAAGTTTACATTTAAGTGTAAAAAATTATTCATGACTTATAAATGTCTTGTATTCCGTGATCTTTTTTTAGATAGGAAATAAATATTTTATTCTGCCATTCATTGTCAAACCGACTAAAACACGCAGACTTCAGTGGCTATTTATTTGTTCGAATTTTTCAACAGACATTTTACCTCCTCCAACAAAAGTGTAATTGTCTGAGAACAGTAAAGCACTGCTATTATTGTTCTGTCGCCACAAAGTGGGTTCGAATCCCAGTGACACTTATGAACTGATTTTTGAAAATGGTTTATACCACAATTTAGCTCGTAATATCTGTTTGGGAGCTGTAATGAACGAAACCTTAATTCATGCTCTCACATTGCTTAGGAAAATCTTAAAACATACGCTGAGCAATTGTCAATTCGGCAACGTAGCATTACGACATACAAGGCAACGTGGCAGGGCAGTTTACGACAAAGTTCATCCGCCGACGAGACGACAAATTTTCTATAAAATAATTTCTATTCATGTTCTCTTTAAGTTTCGATATTTTAGTTTCTTCATGTGTAAATGAAAGTGTTCAATGATGTATTTTACGAGGAATTTAGAATTTTTTTTCAAAATTTCAATAAACGTGTGCAAAAAATTTTTATATTGAATTTAAAAGCAAATTATTTATTTTTAAAGAAAACAATGATACTAAATGAAATTCACGAGTTCGTAATTATACCCCAAGTATTAATAAAAATATTGAGTAGGAAATGGGTCTAATATATATCCAAACCATATTTTCAATAAATATTTATTCATATAGCATCTAGACTTACAACATTATACATTTGGAGAACAATATTTACTAAAGAAAAAGAAATGGGCCCTTTTTTGTTATCAGTAGTGTACAAGTAATGCCTAACATTTTCCTTGTTGAATGAAATTAATCTTAGTGTTCAACACTCTTTGGTGAACTACTATTAATTCAATATTTCTGGGGTGGGAGGAACTTGTATACGAACTCTGTTCTGTTCCGATGTACATTAAGAATCTCACATCTCCTTTAAATCTAGAACCGTACGACACATTTCTCGTTGATCCTCTTGTTCCTCATTCTATCTCATTCCTATTATACAACACGCTCTAACGTCTCCTCCCAGATCGCATTTTCGTCTTCCACATCCCCATGGCAGCTAACACCTCGGCCACTTCCTCCGCCACAACAAGGCTGGTGGTAATACCGACTAATTACTGCGTGTTAGTCTCGTTTGATACACGACTGCTCCTCTTGGATGGTTGCGCGCGCAGGCGCCACGGCTGTTCGATGAGCCCCACCACCGCCGTTGCCATTCACCACGGACAAAACATGCCAACACCGCTGCCACCAGCTAAGCCAACATGACGTTTTCCCTGCTATCACGGTTTCTGTTAAACCATAATCTCTTCCGTAATCTTTCACCAATCACCATTTTCGGTTTCACCTCTATCGACACATCAACGCCATTGCCAGAGTAGCATATATGGTGTCTGAAGTTACGTACGTCATACCATAGTCATCTCCGCAATAGTTTTAATTTTTACACCATTGTAACGTCCTATAACGTCGTCCGTAGCGTTCCTAAGTATCGGGCAGATTCCACACTGCCGAATTTTTCCCACGAAACGCTACACTTTTCATCCGATGACTTTCAGATAAATACTTTACAATACCTAATTGAAAATCCTTATGTATCGTGTAGTTCTCCGCTGCCACCACTGGCTTTGCATCCGAAAGCCAGAAAAATTACCAGAACTGGAAATTGTATAAATTTAATATAACTAATAAACTCACATTAGGTATAATATGAATACAAATTGGAATGTTTATAGCAAACACCCAAACATTACTGAATAACAAGATGTACACTCTTGCACTCTCATGCCCCGAACTTCTGTCACTCATCCCTGAGGGTCAATTTCTCACCACTCGCGCTCAGCAACTCCTCAGTCCTCTCTCTACACCCACACATTCAATTGTCCATCTATTCGATAGCTCTTGTCATTGTTGTTCGAAATTGCATTCGTAATTGTCCAATAAGAGAACACCCACTATAACTATCTTCTTTTGACATTGTCAAACATAACAATGTCTCCTCAACAATATCACCTCATTTGGGCCATCTTATGATTTGCACATTTCTTAACGAGTCAGACCAACACCAAAATTTCATTTATCTAATAAAGTAACTTCAACCTCCGATAGCGTCATAAAACTCCTTGACGTTACAACCATCCGTATTTTGTCGCCATGATCATCATCTGTTCTCAATATCTTTCGTTGGCTGATCAAATACCTGTATTACAGGCTTTGGAGGACGTGCCTATCCTGCATACATAAAAGTTCACCATGGTCTCATTTTAATTCCATGCGCTAGATACCGCCACTTCTGTGTAACCACATTAATCGCCAACAGCTGGTGCTTCAATACAATGGAAAACACTTTAAAAATTGTTAAAAGTAATTACTTTTATTCTACTTTTTTAGTATTACGACGTGAATTTCTGAACTTGTCTTTGGATGTTCATAATTGGTGCTTGCTAAATAATTGTTCGAAATGCTTCACCTTAATCCCTTAATCTAGTAGAGGAATCGGGAAGGATTTGAGTTTCCGGGGAATGTTAAGTACTGAACCGAAATATGTCTGAAGTGAGGCAAACCTAGCTGAAAACCTGACCCATCTCATCAGATTAATAGTGCATAGACAGCTCTATCACAATGACACCGATGATTTGTAGCACTTTATGGCATAAAAGTCGTTTACATTCTTATAAACTACACGTCTAACCGAACCTTCCACGATATCAAATCCTAACAAATGTTTTAAAGAAATTGACTATATTAATTTTAATAGATGATTTTAATTTATCTGCACCTTAGCTTGCCCTGATGAAATCAATAAATCTCGGAACGTTGGCTGACTAATAAAGTAATGAGATGTTGACTTTCTTCTTATTTTAAACACATTTAATAGTTATGTGAAATGAAAAATGTGAAAATAGAAAATAAACAGTGATTGTCTGTAATATTGACACATAACCTTGGCAGTGTTTTAAAGTGTACTTTTTTAGTGCACTGGATGCTTCAATAGTCTCATAGCTACTCCAAAAGTTATTTTTATCAACTCATGAGATACACGGCAAAGTGTTACCTGTTTATACTTCTTGTTTTACAATTACAATTTTTGTTCTTCGAAGTCGTTTTGTATTTTTCACTGTGTCTGAATTTTTAGTTTATTTTGGGTATAATATTACGATCTGTGTTGTACATTATCTGCGATAGGGATCAACAGCTTGTCCTATGCAGAACGTAGGGGGATGAGCTCCAATGAATAAATTTTTCAATACAATTTCAATAAAGTTTAATTTGTCATTGGAAAAAAATTCTCATACTTTCACCTCAGATAAATTATTGGTGATACTTAATTGTCAATAAATTGATATTAATAAGCTATTTACTGTCGTTGTTACTCCACAGTTATTAAAAGGATTATTAATAAGATCTATTTGTGAAATAAAAACTTTATATTAAGTATTCTCCAATTAATTATGTATCTAAACATCAATTTTACGAGTATCAGAAAATGATAGACCTTCCAAATGCGTATATCGGAAAATTCATTGGAATATGTTCATGCACTTATTAATTATATAGATTCCGAATTCAAAATCTGCCCCAGACCCGCGGCGACGAGTAAAAGCTCTTACACCATAATAAAACGTGAATTTCAATGCATAACTGAGAACCAAATTCTCGAAGTCACACTTCTCTGCCGTAGGGCTACAACCCCATCACGAGCACCTCGATAGAGATGTTGTAGAGCACTGCCTCCATCGAGCAAATCCCGCGCACGCAGCGTAAGCCATGCATGGAACAGGTGGCTCTCAAACCGCGTCGCGCATGACAATTGAGAAGTTAAAAGCCCTTTTCGGGGAATTAGTGTCTGTATTGATGGGGTGGAGGAAGAGGGAGAGATTTCGGCTCAACCCTCGGAAGCTGTGCCACATTCAGGATACTGAGAAGCATAGTAGAGCTTCAGTTTAACATTTGTCGTCGATTTTCAAATTATTCAATCATCATATTTGTTAAACGAGAAATACCATGATCGATGTTTATATTGTTAACAAATTGATGGACGTTATAAGAAATATATGTGAAGAAATACCGTCATATATCAATATTATATCTTTGTCAATAGTTACGACAATTTATTAATTTATAAATGTTCATAAAATACTGTATAATGATAATTTATCAATGTAGCACTTCTTTTAAAGCAAAATAAAAGGATTGCAGTTCAATTGGGAAAGTATTTCATAGAAGTAATTTTAGTATGTTATAGATTTTATTATTTTTCAATGGCACTCACAACCAATAACGCCAGATTCATTCAGCACCTTTAATGAGTCATACTATTTAACTCTTCATAGGTTGACGCTAACTCTGTTGTCAACATAGGTTGACGTTAGTAATATTTATAGATGCTGTTTCCGTCCTGACTTTGAAAGATACATTTTTGAGTTTTATATCTTTAAATGGACTTTATTTAATTGTGTAACAGTGAAGCTATGTAGATGCAAAACATACGATAAATACGTAGTATTCAATTATGTTTGTAAAAAATTGCGACATTTTGATACACAGTTTAGATTTGCAACGAAAAAAACAATTCTCTGTTATTATGGAGAATAATACTGGTACTATGATATGTTAACAAACATACCTTGAGAACTTTCACAAAGTTGTAAAATCAACTTACTCGATTGCGGAATATATGCTTTGTTTTCTTTGTTGATACATTTTAATTGTGTTTGTGATCTTTTTAAAACCACGAGTATTGGGAAAAATTTAATGAATATGTATTTCTATGATGAAAATCACTACCTTAAATATATTTATATGAAATTTTACAAGTATAGTGGTCTTTTTACATAAACGTTTTATATTCAAGAAATATCAGGAAACATCCTTAACTGTGAATTGCTGTCGAGGAACAACTGAATAAAAAGAGACGTGGTTATTCTCGACCCAGTTAGTATAGTATTATGTGAAAACTCTGGCTTTAGTACTTTTTCATTTTATGTGTGATTTGGTATTGAAATACGTCTTCAAATATTAATGCCAAAAGAACGTGGAACGAAATGGAGTTGAGAAAGCGAAACGGAGGGATAGAAAAGTATCCTTTGTTTTAAGGAATAAAACGTGTGATCTGAAAGAAGACATTTTCTTCCTTACTTTGCAAATATAAGAAGAGTTTTGTATCTTGATCATGAAATCTGTGACTTCCCTTCCCCTCCCACGGAAAAAATACTAGGAAAATACATTTTAAAGCTGAGGTTGAAATAGTGCTTTCAGATTATTTAGCATTTTTTAGCCTCAAAGTTTCACTTTAGACAATCATAAAACTATGAGATCTCTATCGTCTACATAAACCGACAAGGACCCATCCCTACCCAAACTTCATCACCAGAGAAAAAGCAAATACGTCCGGAAACTTGCTTCAAAATCTTTAAGTAGTTATTATGCAATGAGCGAAAAGTCAACGCACCAACAAACCACCATGCTATGCAAACAACACACAGTATTTTGACATGTTCCCAAATTTCTACTCGTCGTTTTCACCGTGGCCTCTCTCGTCCACTAGACACACTCGCCAACGGCATTGTCATACCGTCGTCCCTCGTCCTCACCTGACCACTGGAGCAACGCGTTGTCCACGTAAATAAAGACAGGCGTTTATCAACACGCCAGCGCGGAGAGGGCTACCCGCTCGATTCCCTATGGGCATAGGTGACGCTAGAGCGCGTGTTTGCTCAACCCACAATGCGCCCCGGTTCCTGTTTCGCATCACGATTTACAGGTCTCGCCATTGGCTCGGATGCGTCGGACTTGCTATGACATGTACACAAGATAAAGTCCTTCGTTCTCTCTGCTCTCGATTTACGAGACTAATATATTCTAAAATTTATTAGCATGAAAAATATTGATCATCACACCACATTTTCATTTTTAATGCATATTGTATACAGTAAAACTTCCCTTAACGGAACCTTCCCAATAGCCAGCATTTCTCCGTAGCGGACACTTTTTCACCTTATTTTACGTTGGTCTTAATTTCACGAAAGCCGCCACTCCTGAAAAGTGGACCAATTTCAAGGTCACGTGAGTGTCTATCATATAAACACCTGACCATGAGATCTTAGAATTTACCCGCTTTTGAGAAATCAACGTCAACGTAGAATATAAAATTACGGGGAGTGACCGCTTTGAGAAGTCTCTATTAATGGCATTTCCAGATACAGAAGCAAGAACAGTGTAACTTCTGTACAATGGCCATGAAAATCTGACCACTATTAAGAAGTATTCGCTTTTGCAAGTGTAAGTCAACGTGGAATAAAATGACAGGGAGTGGGAAAGTGTCCGCTACAGAGAAATGTACGCTTTTGAATACTGTTTTATTGGATGTTACACTGAATATTATACTGACTTGATAGTTTGATGTATATAAAAAGTTATTAATTTTCCAGAATATATTTATCACGATATATATATATTCCAAATAAAATGTATAGTAACTGTGGAATAAGCGTGTCTAAAAATAGCCCTTCGCACGTTTCACATGAAAAACTAAATATGAAACACTTCAGTGTGTAAATAACTACTGAATGTTGGTAACCCGTATCCTCTTTAATGCATAGGATGAGCTCAATGAATATTTTCTGACCTGTCGGCACACAGACTAGAGCTAATTATTTATTTTCATGAGTGGATTTGTTTTGCAATTTAAATATTTTCTAAACGAATGGGATGGAAAATAAGAATTAGAATGGATTGCGTGTTTGAATCTTCCAATTATAATTAAAAACAAAGTTAATTTAAAATTCTGTGGTATCCTTAATTTTATTTCGATGCTGTTCTCAGCTTGATATGTATTTGGGAGGGAACGAATAAATAATTTATGTCCAATTTCAGGATTGACTGCGAGGCAATTGTTTGACACTGCTGCTTCAGATATTTCAAGATCTGGGCTATAAATCTCTCAAGATGAACTAAGATTTTTTTTTTAAAGAATGGACCAAATGATAAATAATTAATAAGTAATCTAAAAGGTAAACTAAAAGAATTTCTTAAATAATGATATTTACTAATTATTGATCCAGGAATTGTTAATTTTCAATTATTTCATTCAAAATAACGTTTGAGTATTAATTAACTATCTAATATTATTTTAAATTTCTTGCGTGAAAATTCCCTGGAATTGCCTCAAAAATATTTTTGGCACGGCCTTCAGCATTGTAGAGAAATGTTCCGTGGAAAACATGATTTTATATACACATACATACATTCATATACACAGAGGCCATTAAAATTACTACCCTAAGAAGTCGAGTAGAAAGAATCACAGATATTGTTTACATATAGAATAGTGGGCGGACGACGAAATTCAGTTTATAGGTAATTTTGCAATAATAATAATAAATTTATTGTCAAAAAACTGTACAAACTGCGTATGACCACGTGGAGGACAATAAACTAATTTACTCTCCGGAAGCAAGCAAGGGACCATCCCATCAATTCCGATCAAGGGCCCTAAAGCAGAGGCGGATTCAAAAATTTCAGCAAAAACTCCTAGATAAGATGAAATGTTAGCGACGAGTTATAATACTTATAGAATGTCAATATGTTTGTAATTTAACGCAAAAACTTTACATGTACAAAATTTTATCGAACTATCGATTATTCTGAGTATAGTGTTTAAAAATCATAAGAATTGAAATAACACTAAATTCACGATATATTGTTACAATAAACACGCCCCTAGACAAAGCCTAGAGAACCTGTTTAAGAAATCCGTCTCTACCCAAAGGAAAAACGGAGAAAAACCCGGGCCAGGATGGGGCTACAGAATTAATGTACACAACCGTGCCAAAGTTGAGTACACACAAAACTAAATTAATATGAATCATAAGACACAACCATCATGCAAGAAAATAGTTTTTTTTTAAAATTGATATAAGTTCTTTAAAAAGTACTACAGCAATGGCGTGATAAAGTACAAGACGAATTTAACTTTTATTAAAATCAATAAATACTTTTATAGTGTAGAAGCACTGGTGCAGGAGGTAGTTTTTAACCGCGGATTTGAAGATATTCAATTTCATAATNTTTTACAGTGTAGAAGCACTGGTGCAGGAGGTAGTTTTTAACCGCGGATTTGAAGATATTCAATTTCATAATATCTTTTATATTCTTGGGCAGGGAATTATATAGAACGATTCCCGAATGATGCGCTCCTTTTTGGCAAAGAGTGGTTGACGCTCTAGGGCGATGAATATTTTTACTATTGTGTTCGTGAACGAGACTGTTTCGTATGAAGCAAATGTGGCACTTCAGTAATTCGGTCTTAACAAACACGACCGTTTCATAAATATAAATGCACGGAAGTGTTAAGATATTTAATTCCTTGAATAAAGGTTTACAAGAGTTTCGGGGGTGAGATTTACAAATCATCCGAACTATCCTCTTCTGAATTCTGAAAGTTTGAATGCTCTGACCGGAATTACCCCTGAAGGTAATGCCATAACGTAAATGGGAGTAAACGTTTGCAAAATATACGCAACGGGAAATACGTGGACTAACTGCGTTAACTAAGATTCGGAATGCGTAACACAATTTGCTTAATTGGGAATTAAGATTGTCAATGTGACAATTCCATTTGAGGTTGTCTTGAATATGGAGACCTAAGAATTTTGTATTTGTAACAGTTTTTAATTGTGTTCCGTTTAAAGAAAGAGAAACCTGGGGTAAAGATTTTGTGATACTATTGTGAAATGACATGGACACTGTTTTGTCAGTGTTTACAATGAGACGATTTGCATGGAACCAAGTCGAAAGGTTAGATAAAACGTTTTGAGCGTTGGCGTGTTTACATTGTCATCAGCAAAAAAAACCATTTTGCAATCTGATGTGGAAGATGACCTCCTCTGTGTACGATTGTAGAAAGCGAATAAGTGTTGTAGCGGTGAATGCCCCTGCGTTTAGTGTATAAAATCCCGGATTCGATTTCCAGTTCTTCACATTTTTATGTAGCCGTAGTTATCAAACAATTGTGCTTCAAACTTCTTCTACTAACAGCATATGAAGTATACAATCGATATTATATCACAATAAACAAGTCTCAAAAGAAATCTAGCACATGAGTTGTTGTACGCATGACAAATACTCTAGTTAAAAACACAAAATATTACGGATGTAAAATTTAAAGAAAGGGGGAAAAGGTGGTTTCATCTAAATTTGACCTTTTTGGAATTTTTACCGGATCACAGAAATTTCAATGAACATTTAAGGAGGATACGAAAAGGGGATAGTAGTTATTGTATATGTGGAAAGGATGAAGAGATGTGAACATATATGGGGGTGAGTTGTATGAAAAAAAAGTAAAAATCCTATATAGATATCGAATGGATAGAATTAAATTAGATGAAGTGAAACAATTAATAAAGAATGTAGTAGTTTGAATTATTTTGGACTATACATCAAATTCATGTGTGCTAAGAGATACGTTTGAAATGACAGGGTACTTTGTATATTCAGATCTTTCACAAAAGAGAAGAAAAGAAAACATTATAAAAAGAGGAAGACAAACTACGTAATGAAACTACGTAACGATGTTTGTACAATGAATGTTACTTTGTGTAAGTGTGTGTGAGTTCTGACAAAATAATAAATAACTCTTATGGTGTTGAAAGGTGTATTCTTTTTAAATTTCCCCGTAACATTCCGTGGCGGCATATAACATAAATCTGCATATGACATAGATTACTACTTTTTCCCTACTGAAAAAAAAACAAAAACGAAGGGGTTCTCTTTTCAAATGTACGTACCCAATATACCCTTTCCTTCGATAA
This sequence comes from Laupala kohalensis, assembly GCA_002313205.1. Taxonomy (NCBI): domain Eukaryota; kingdom Metazoa; phylum Arthropoda; class Insecta; order Orthoptera; family Trigonidiidae; genus Laupala; species Laupala kohalensis. The sequence continues at coordinate 577,797 of NNCF01126148.1, read as the reverse complement.
GTCAATGCGTTTACTGGGTTTATTCTATAAAGCAATAAAATTATGAAAAAAATGAATTCTACAGACAATGTATTCGTGACTAACAGACAGCTTCCAATTAATGAAATCTGCAGAGTGATTTCAGTAAAATACATTGAGTTGATGCGATTAATTGAGGGAATAATATAATTGTTTCCCCTTTCGAGAGTTTTCGGAAACAACCGAATGAAAAGCAAAATATTGTATTTCACTGATATTTCGGGAAATGTTGGGAGAAATGAATGCAATGCAATTACTTCGATACACTCTGAATCTGCGTATCTACTGAAGTTCTCACCGCGACTTTAATGAGGTCTATTATCCAACGAGAAATTCGTTTCCATGCACATGTTAAAATCCTGTTTGGGTTGCTTCATAGAATGTCGGAGATATAGAGCGAATCTCCCTGTCCCATCGCCAGCCACCCTCTTCCCACCATCACGAGAAAAGGGTTCTGCCAGACCGGTCATCGGGGTCGTGGAAGAGATTCTTTTTCACGAAGAGTAGGGACACAGTATATTAATGTCTTCCGCTCATTGTGCTGCCCGCTCTGCGAACTTGTTTGTGGAATCCCGTGAAAGGACTTTGTGTGTTTACGGATTGTGGCAATTCAAAAACTTTTTTTAAACATTATCTCTTGGAGCTTTATTACGCAGAAAGGGTATGTGAAAATTATTTGGATGGATAAACTCAGATTGTGTACTCATTTTCGTTTTTTGGTTCTAAGAGAGAAATTCAGACAATAGCGAACAAATTTGTTTTCACAGACGAAGGTTTGATATTGCTGGTAATTTTCCAAAAGTCATAGAATTTGTGCCTGAAAAAGGTTTAATTGTTTGAATTTACGATTAAATTCGTTTGTCCTTACTTCATATTACTGAGATAAAGTGATACTTGAAAAAATCTTTATGAAACGACTGTTTACTTAATTTATTTTTTAGACATCTTAAACGTACGTGTCTAAAATAGTAAGCTTTATTAAAAACTAATTAGTTCTAAAAATGGATAAACATCAATTTCTAAGCGAATTTTTGCTATAAAATACAACACGACAGAAAAATTAAAATCGTTAGCACAGTTTTAAATTTCATAGCATTAAGATATGTTTAGTCATCTTAATTCTGGGTATTCAATTCTTAGTATTCAAGAATTATAAAATCTGTTTATGTATCATGTTTATGACGAGTAATATATTAGCGCGCTTCTTTTCTAATTTTTGTTCTTAAATTAATAACAAAATGATTAACAAAACACTTTGAAAAAATTCGACTAAATTTTGAAGCAAAATATCATCCTAGCAAAATTTTATCAAAACCTTCATCAGACTATTGTATCAAATCCCAGCAGAAGTTCATTCTAGCAAAATTTTAAGGCATACAATTCGTAATTATGAAATTTAAATCTCCATTAAAACGGAGAATGGAAAACTATATTACTACGAACGTTAAAATAGAGAATAAAATATAATATTTTTAAAATTGCCGGATCAATTTTTCGTGAGACAACTCGTTTTAACATTGATATGTTTACTCATATTTAATTTTAATAAAAAGAAAGAAATATAGCAATCACTATTATTCGATATACAACCCCCAGAAGGTGATAAAAGTGTTATCTTTGAAAAGAATTAAATAGAATGTATTACTACTACAATAGAGTTTTCACACGGTGGCAGCGTACATAAAGAATACACATTTAAGTCACATAACATGTAGGTACAATCATAACAGAAATACAAAATTACAAATAAAATACAAACAGAACTTTAAATAAACGTTACGCATAAAATAAACAGATCATAACATTCATATGTTATGATTTGTAAATAATAAATAAATTTATATTGGATAAATAAATAAATTTAATGTCAAACTAGTGGTGCAAAACCATTGCAAATACTTTCTCATATACGTTTCTCGGACTGCACTACGGAGCGATATTAAAGCATTATATTCGGAGAGAGTTGTTTTTAACATGTTACACTATATTTTGGTCGTAGCCATTTTACGCTTTTCAACAAATTTATAAAATAAATAATTCGACTATAATTTATTTATAAGAATCTCAAATATACCAATTCTGTTCTTTT
>NNCF01126148.1:553307-575582 GCA_002313205.1 Laupala kohalensis | reverse complement strand
AATTGGTATATTATTTATGCTAGAACAAACCCAGCTGACCATCAATATTCTTATAGAATTTAAATAAAAACTAAAAAATTTAATTTCGATGTAATTTGAAAATGCAATATTATATTAATAAAAATTGATCGTATCTATAATTAATTTCGGTGAAATAGGTAATACAGTTTGTTTTATTTAATTCCGATTTTCCATTACGCTCCTTATCTATCTCGCCTAAGAATTCTATAAAAGTTAAAATATATTATTTAACATAATATTATTTTTACCGATTAAAACTGCTGTAAATCATTGAATTTTATTAAAAAATCTTGAAAAATAAACAAAAAGATTTTTCATCACACGTTGCTTTCAAGACAAAAGAAACACGTAACCAAGTTAATTTTTCAAATGATAAGTAATAACATAAAATAACATCCTCACGCATCAAATAATATGCATGAACGTATAAATGTGACACACAGCTTATATTAAGTTAACAACAACATCCGGCAAAAGAAGAAGTGGATACATCTTATACGTAAGCTTACGCAGCGAAAAGATGCAGCGCCACCGCAATGAAAGGTAACGAATAGTGCGTAGGGGTCGCGTGAGTGGAAGGTTCACGATTCCAAGACACACATAAGATGCAGACAATCCTCTGTTCTCCTTTTGAAAGTAACATATTAAAATTACACATCTACAAACTAATATCCATTAGATTCACACAACTGGCAAACTTAAAACTACGCGCCATAAACATAAAGTTACAAGCGTAAGTAATAAAAGAAATGAACTATAACTAATATTTTAGTCGGGCTCAAAGTCAATAATCCAATTAATCACTGACTTTTATTAGAGATTTGAAAGTAAAATAAATATTCAGAATATTATTCTACTCTACCTCTGTTTCATCCGTTAAATAATATTCAAGGTTTTTGAAATAGTAAACAAATGCGTAAATATAGCAGACAGAAATTATTTTACTGCGTCTTTACCAATCTTTCAAGCGAAATACCACTAATGCGGATGTAATGCATACAAATTGTACTTTACGTACAGAAAGTTGAGGCAAAATAGTTGGAGCTGTATTTGAGAAACATTCAAAAGAGTACTTTGACCTTTATGAGAAGTATCCTTCGTTTTAAAGCAAAAAAACAGAAAACAAAATCAAACCACGAGCATCGACAAGTAAAATCTATCGTAAATACGAAATTTGAATTAAATTCGTTCATTCATTTACTCAGAATCGCTGAGCACGGACGGACGGACGTTAAACCAAAAACCACTTTTTCGGGTCTCCAAAACGAATATTTCCAAAATAATATCATTTTCGATATTTTTCACGATTACAATACTTTGTATATACTACGAATAGGAGAAAGTAAAAATGAATACAAACTGACCACGTGGAGAATAATAAACTAATTTACTCCCTGGAAGCAAGAAAGACACCATCCCATCAAATCAAAAATCAAAGGCGAATTGAAAAATTAAAACAAACTCCTAAATAAGATAAAAAGTTAGCTACGTGTTATAATACTAATAGAATATCAACAAATTTTTATTTTAACACAAAAATTTATTTCATAAGTACAGATTATTATCTAACTATAGGTTATTCTGAAAATAGTGTTTATTATTCGTAAGTATTAAAATAACACTAAATTCAAGATTAATTGTTTCAATAGACGCCACCACTAGACAAGAACCTGTATAAAGAATCTGTCTCTACCTAAAAGAAAAACCGGAGAAAATACCGAAGAGGGTAAGACATGTAATCTGGTGAATACATGGAAAATATAAAAAAACACTGTCATTTATTTTTAATTCTTAATTTGTCTACTCCCCTTTTCCGAGAGAGTTTTTTAATTTAAGAATTTTAATTTTCCGAGAGAGTTACTGAACTCGATAGCACACCCGCGACTTCCAGTCCCTGATTCATCTATTGAGAAACGAGTACTTTCCTATATCTGTTCTTTGGTGTCTTTCCCTTATTTTGAAACGTGATCTTATCTATCCCCAGTTTTTCTAAACGGGCTTTAATGTACCGCCACACTTGTTCGTTTTTAAGTATATTGAACAGACACCTCAGTTACGCTCTTTTTCTACGAATTTGGAAAAAATTCTATTTTTAGGTAATTACTCGCATTATTCTACATGTTTATGAATTTAATCGCTTTTTCTGATTTTTTCTCTTAATATTATGAGAGGGAGTTGCACGTCACAAGAGAATTCTATATTTTGACATCTACAAGGGAAACATAATAATTGATAAAAAATCAGAAAAAATTATATTATTGCAACAATGAATGGAACGTGTGTATTTTTAAGATGTACTACATTTATTGATTTAAAGATTAAAGTAATGAATTTTCACTAACGAAAATTTCCATATAAGTGGTACTAAATATTTTTCTGGCTGAGATTTCACTCACTGTCGTGTTTGTGACTATATTTCCAGACAACGCAGTTACTCTAGCTATATTATAAATTAAATTTACAATCTTCCACGATCCCGATGAAAACTCTAGCAATATTAAATATTTATTTAACTTAATACAAATTATTAAGAAACCGTATTAAATTAAGAGTACCTCCTGAAAACTAAATAGCTTTATAATAAAAGCGGTAAGATAGAGTATACTTACAATGAACCTGTACCATTATCCTTTTGGATACGGATGGAGGAACACCATTGGAAGCAATACAAAGGTATGCGCCCATCTCGGACCGCGTAATCTTCACCAGCTTCAGGATTTCCCCTTGGTAATGGGATACTGGAACAAATATAACCACTCCGTCAGTCAAATTGATCTTTGACTTGTAGGACACAACTGTGAGAATGATTTTGAAATGTATATTTACAATATTACATATACATTTAAAAAATGAATATTTAAGTTATAAGTTAGATATCTTGTCTGTTTTTCATATATTTTCAAATAGACAAATAAATGTAAAGTTATGTAGGTGAAATAATTTTCCTGTGTTATATTACGAATCATATCGAACTATATTCTTTGATTTTTAGAAAGCTTTTTAGATCTGAAAATTCCTTAAATGATATTCCAAGTTTCATTAGTAGTATTGCAGAACGGAACATTTGCAAATGTATAGTTTACAATATATAGAGTTGAATATATACTTGAATTATTACAGTAGTATATATCGTCTTTATTTTCCAGCAGCAATCTCGTGATTCGAGTAACAAACTTCACAACTATTTAAAAATAACCATACCTGTATGTCTTTCAAATAACTATTTGACATTTTCACCATGTAATCGTGGAAACGACATTTTGGAACTTTAACTATACCGTATTTTTCTAGTTCATTATTTAATGAATAAATATCAATATTTTATTTTCAATTGTGTACAGATACGGAAACGCGAGCCTAAAACAATTCTGTGATCTCGAATGATTGAGAACGTATGGATGTGACAATTAACCGATTACGTCACTTGCATTCTTTTAAACTCTATCATACACGTCGTAACAAAAACACAGGTTCTCGTCATAACTGGCCTGTCTACTTTCATTGCATTGTCGACACCTCCCCTTGATATACGGACAGGCAATGGGAAAGAACGTCACACCTTTGATCGCTACGAATTTTATAGGCACTTGATGTCATTCTTGCAAGTCGCGATAAAGGGAAAATTTTACGACAGTGCGAATAATAGTTTTATAGAGCTCTGAACAAATGGATGACTGGATCAGGACACCCCACAATGAAAATGGAGGGACGGCGGGGAACGCTCAGGCGTAGATGACAAGGAGGGGGTAGCTTTTTCAAATGATCTGCTCTCGCACGAAAGGGGTGGTAATGAGGCATGAGGCGTTTTACATGTGTGGATGAAATGGACGTGGTGACACAGAATGACGGGAATAATGTGGAGGATGAATGATCATTACGGAAGAATAAAGCGAGAACAAAGAGCGTTGGGGGAAAAATCTGGAATGTGTCCCACAGGCCTCGGTTATACTTCATTGATTACTTGATATATGATCTGAAAGTGACGAAAGTTATGTTTCAGTGTGCTACTGTATTGGAGATTAACATTGTATTGTGGATGATTTGTGACCGTATTAGAATGACACAAAATGAAAGATCTTGATATTAAAATGCTTAGTTGCCAATATAGCGATTATAAAAAATGAACACCATTATATCATCACACTATAAAAATAATTAATATTCTTCAATTTCCCATTTTTTAAGTAAATCTTAAAAATATTTTTTGAATCTTCATTTTTTGGTTATGATATTTCGTATGCTTTTTGCAATTTATGGGTGATGTGTCTTTAGAAAGGAATAAATAATAGGTTTCTGTATCTCTATGCCCTGATGAGCGTCAAAATATGACATCCATCCAAGAACAGTTTTTAATTCCAATTTCATTTAGTTTTAGCGAAACTTTCAGAAAATTCTATAAAAATGAAAACTCTAAACACTAACCAGTTTTAACAGCATACAAAGTCACATTTTAGGAAATAACGATCTTTCTTACATATTTCGTTTCTTATCATATTTCGTTAAAACATTCGTAGGAATTTTTTCCCATGTTTGCTTACAAGACGACAAAACCTGTGTCACTCTGTACACTAAATATACAGGAATACAAAAATCTATAAGAATTCAGGCTGCAGATTTAACGATGAATTTTTTTCTATTTAAAAAGTAAACAATATCTTAAAATTAGTAACATAAAACAAAATTAGTGGCTTAAAATTTTTCAGATTTATATTTTTGTTTCCAGGCAACTCACTTGAAGAAGCAGAATAATATGTGTTCGACTGGAACGTTATGTGTGCTTCTCATAACTGTGACAGTGTTACTCACGGAATCACCAAAGGTTTCAATAATAATTGAAAAGAGATAATAATTCAAAACTCTTCAACTAACCATGAACTTAGCGAGTGGACTTAGAGAGTGATTAGATAAAGCATAGAAGACAAATAAATGAAAATTGAGGACAAGACAAAATGGACAGTTGACAAAATTCACTATTTTTTTCTTTGGGAACAATTTTTTTTTTTTTTTGTGGGGCTTTAGGGCTCGTCAACATCTCTTTGGGAACAAGTCTCGTCATAACATGACACGTCATATTTCAGTCTGTGAAAGTCTTTCTTAAAACAGATTTTGCATGGCATTATAATTATTTTATCATTGCGTATTTCAGAGTCAATTTAATATCGAACATATTACTATTTATTTTCATTTAATCAAGTCATACAAAATGTGTGGCAAAGGGTAAAACTATCTTAAACATTTTTACATTTAATTTTTACTCCGAAAAGAGAAATAATATTTAAAGAATAATTTCCAAAACAATGTTTCAATAATTTCTTTATATGTAATGAACTCTAAAGTAAAAATAAAATTCCATTATGACATCTATAAACCAATTAAATTCTTCCTATAGCACCAACCAAGGATGGAAGGGGGGGTGTCTGCGTAGTGAGTGAAATAATATACTATAATAGTTCGTATTTTATTATTATTATTATTATTATTATTATTATTATTACTACTACTACTACTATTATATGAAATGTTTGTATTAATTTGAACACAGTACCTTAATTGAGTTAAGCACCCATACTTTATACAGATTTAATCTCGGCAATGTTTTGTTTTTGAGTTACATTTGTTGTCCGGACCCCTGGATCACATTCTAACTTATAGTCAAGAAACATGTGAAACGTTATTGGTCAATTTAAAATTTTATATATTAAAGTATTTGTCACACTAACTTAAAAATCTCGCAAAATTTAACTTAAAACGATAATGGTGCCAACACAAGTTGTAAATTCTCCGTAGTCATAAATTGTATGACATTTAAATATGAAAGAGGCGTAATTATTTGTGGATACAGCGTGTAGCATTAAAAGAAAAAGAAATTTCTGAGGGCGCGCTCAGCTCCCAAAACGCGACATCCTTACGCAAGACGACACACGCAACAATCGTCCTAAAATCCGCGCGTTGTACTGCGTCTGCACATTAGTACGGGTGTGCCGCAGGACTCTCGCGTCGTGTTGCGTTCGGCGCCGAGGGGCAAATTGGACGAGGGGCTTCCCGGGGCGCAAGAGGTAAGTCACGTGACCGCCAATGAACGCACCGCTGCCCCTAGTCGGTCGCGCGTTGATTTGAAACCCTCTTTCCCCGTTGGACTGCACAGTTGCGCGCGCAGTTCGCGGAGCGTTGTTGAATCCTGGGGCGAAGCCTATATCCGTGCCCCGCTACCAGCGACAGCGCTGAACATGGCCGCGTTATGGGTTGCATGGATTACAGGGGTGAACTTCAAAGTTCACGGATTGGAATCGATGGGTTAAATCCTACTACGATTTGAAGTTCTACATTTAAAGGAGATATTGCAAAGTAAACTGTGGCCTGCAATGTGATAACACACACAAAAAGTATTCTGTATCCAATAGGAGTAAATCTAAGTTCGGATTAATTTTTCGTTCATACGGCACTATATTCTTCATTCCATACTAATAAATACAAATCGTACGAGACATTATGTTTTGATATTACCACAATATGTATCATTAATAAATAAAGACACTAAGTCACCAACAAATATCGACAATATTCTCGTCTACAATTATAGCAGTATTGTAATATTTTTACGTTCTTTTAAATAGGCACAGTTAATATTCACTCACTTGTAGATTACCAAAATAGTGGTCAAAACGTTCTGAGTTTTAAAAAAATATTCTTCTTAAAATAATGCATTAGCTCCAATTATCTGTGAAGCTAGGAAGTACAATATATACAAAATAGCTTTATAATTTAAATTATTCCGCAAGGTGATGAAACTCTTACATTCTTATTAGACAAATAAACGGCTTACTCCCATTGCTCTACGATAATCTTAAAATACAAAACCCTCCAAAATATTTTTTACATTTTCAGCCAATGGATTTTTATTATACCAATAGAATTCCTCCAAAAGTATTTTGTATAGCATGCTGCATTAAAAGTGAATAAGTATGCGTTAATGAAAGATGTCAACGTGAGGTAAAGCTGTGAAAAGCGACAAGAAATTTTGAAATATTAATAAAAAAATGTACTGTGGAATTAGAATGTGCTCTTTGTAAATTCGTAATCTGCCATATATTATAATATTGGTATCTTGAATATCATTAAGATTTTTTGAGAAACTGAAAATAAACAAAAATTCACAATATTTGTGGTATCCTCCTGGAAATATAAAAGGGCTCAGGTAAATATTCTGTCTTGCGCGCTTGGAGATGTGGAGCCGTTAGGTTCGCAACGCCACGTCTCTGCGAAGGGGAAATGCCCCTCACCTTCGTTCGACCAATCGTAGGCAAACTTGAATCTGCTTCCATATTTGGCAGACCAATAGAAGACTAGTAGTGACGAACATACCCCCATTGAAACGTAAAAAGTGAAAATGTTTTATTACGCCGCTATTAAAGAAATATTTTGTAAATTTTTTAAATTCACATTTTGGACTTCCATAACAAAAAATATTATATATCTTCTTAACTTCAATAAAGTTGATCATTTTCTATATCTAAATGACATCTCAAGATTCATTGTCTCACAAGGCCTTCCTAAAGAATATAAAATATATTAGAGTTCCTGTAAAGCAGTTTGCGCCAAACTGTAATAAAATATTGTTTTTATCATAAAATTTGAATATCATCGCAAGATATCGTATGGATTTTGTAAAATTCGAATCATAAATATTCCTATAATTTCTGAACTTTATACAGTGGCGTAAAAAACTTGAAACTCATTGGCATCAAGCGATGTGTATTGTCTATCGTGATTTCATGTAATTTGCAATGTTTTATTTTATTCTTATATGTCAATCGGAAATCAGGATTACAGATTGTATAAAATATGAATGAATAACACTAAATATTAATTGTACTGATATTACCAATGTTAAACCACTTAGAGAATAAGTAAATTACATCTACAAGTAATATATTGAACCCAAATATAACACTTTGGCCGTAATCGTGCAACATATCCAAATTTTTTGAGAAAAACAATATTCTATTATAGCATTGCGCAAACTGTTTTACAGGAACTCTAATATCTTTTATATTCTCTAGGAAGGCGTTGTGAGACAATGAATCTTGAGATATCATTTAAATATAGAAAATGATCAAGTTTATTGAAGTTAAGAAGATATACAATATTTTTTGTTATGGAAGTCCAAAATGTGAATTTAAAAAATTTACAAAATATTTCTTTAATAGATACGTAATAAAACATTTTCATTCTTTACGTTTTAATGGGGGTAAGTTCGCTAGTACTAGTCTTCTATTGGTCTGCCAAATATGGAAGCAGATTCAAGTTTGCCTACGATTGGTCGAACGAAGGTGAGGAGCCTTTCCCCCTCGCAGAGACATGGCGTTGCGAACCTAATGGCTCCAAATCTCCAAGCGCGCGAGACAGAATATTTACCTGAGCCCCTTTATATTTTCAGGAGTATACAAGATCAGGAAACAATTTAGTTTCTTCTCTGTTACTGTTCCGTTAAATGTTTAAACCAACTCACACTTCAATCCCAGAGATCACATTGCTAGATGGGAGTAGAAGTGAAATTGTATAAAGGTACGCAATTCATACCAACCTACTATTTCTTATCATAAAAAATGATTCTTTCTAACAGTCTACAGAAGTCAATTAGTGACCATTTCCTGTATTTATATCATATTAAGGAAAAATGATCTTGATTTTCTAATAACTTTGCTTGAAGATTTTATTCTAATTTGTTTGAAAAATGTTTCTTGTAATGAGTTTTTCACATCATGTCTTCGATAATATTTATAACAAAATAATTTATCCAATATGAGGTAGTATAATGTATAAATCCTGATAGTTTCATACGATAAGCAGATTTGAAATAATTTATATATTTATGTAGTCATTACAGCTCCTATTAGTTGAAGTGGATTCAGAACAATAATTTGAGTTTCATTGCACAACATACTGTACTTGAACTAATTTGTTTGATTTATAAATTTTTAGCCACATTTTAAACATTAAAATATATTTATCGTGTTAATGTGCTTCATTTAAACGTAATAAAAAAATCCTTTTCAATTTATCTGGTACCAAAGCTGTGTAAATTATGTCAGTTGTATAGTTCACTGTAGACGAGCAGCTTCCAGCAGCCGTTTACAGCTCAGTATTCCAAGTAATGACAATCGGAACGTTTTTACAATCCAACCGAACACTTTATTTAACATCAGCAATTATATGTGTGCGCAACCGAATTTACCAAACAAAAAAATGTCGATTCATGACAGTTTCTAACGATGTGGACTGGTTTGGTTTCTCCTTTCCGTAGTATACTCACTGGACACTATTCCATCGATACTAATGAAATAATCATGACAAATCTGACATTTTGCGCAGGCGTTAATTCAAAATGTGACATGACATGATGGATCTACATCCCATAATATAATTGATGAGAACTTTCAGTTAAATCGTTCATATTTTCTCTCACTTATGGCAAGAACAGATATCAATTAATTATAAATTATCGTTAAATAATTTGTTCATCTATACAGTCATTAAATCTTTCATTCGTGCTTTGTACATAATTATTGAATGGTAAATGATCTATTAAAGACAAATGTGAATGTTTATAAATCCCTTCATACAAATGGGACCTGACATTCGAATACGAAGACAATCATATTGAATGCTACATAAAGAAATAACTTGCCATGCATAACAAGTAAAGGTAAAGTTGTACTCTAATTAAGGGGTTGCTATGAATAAATGTCGTAGGAGAAATTTTGGTCTAGAATTTAATTCTTTCATTTCATATCTGTTTTATTCAGTATTGCGGAAGAAAACTTGGTATTAATAAATCAATTTCTGACAAATTTTGTGCATGCTTTCTTTTCTTCGTTTATTTTTAATTTTTATTGTTGCATATTACATAATTTCTTTCATAAATGTTACTAGTGTACTGCATTATTTATGTAAACACCCGATGAAGGTTGAAATTCTGAAAGAAATTCACGTTTGAGAAGCCATGAAAAGTTTTTTTTCTTTAACAGTGATAAAAAGGCAAATTGGCTGTGAAATACGCAGAGTAAATATAGAGGACTGACAATTTGGATGGTTTCTTACTTTTAGATATAGAATCCAATGAAATAATTTTGAAATTTTTTTTCAGACAAACCCATACAACCTTGATCCACTCAACGTGAACTTGCCCATGAACTTTCAGCGCTGCTACTAGCCTATGAATTGTGAAATAAAATACAGTAATTCGTGCTATTTGTTAAGCAGGAATTCAGGGAACAGAATTATCTCAACATATTTCCTAAACGAAATCGAATTTCTAGTATTAAGAAATACGGCAATCTAATCTTAATGCCATTCACCACTTAGAAATTATATTTACATTGCGTTTTACATTGTTATCACATCCCTAACAATATAATCTTTGTAAAACATCTTCAGGAATTAATGGAAACAAAAAAATACACATCAGTTCCTTATAGAATGATACTTTTGAGGATCGCGTTGAAACGCATTTAGAGCGAGAGTGTATTGCCCGCTGCATGAGATCCATAGAGCATCACGTCTGCTACTCTTCTCTTGCTTACAAGCGCGTTCGGGGCTATGGACGACAGAACTGAAAGCAGCGAGTATAACTCAATTCCTTGTCTTATTAACGAGCGTCGGTGCTTCTATCCCTTTTCGCTTTGACCACCATGATGCCGAATCGCGTCAGTTTCCTATACGCACCACCAAACTTCGTCGTAACATAGTTGTCTGCTCTCTACTCTACTGCGGACCTGCTAAAATGGTATACCCTCATCTTTTATTCCCACAAAGACATTCATCTCTACATATAGTTGTCCAATTTTTTTGTGTGTTTTCAGAATAACATATTCAAACACTTGTGTACACTTTCACGTTCATGGTAGTAACCTTTTATTGAGTCGGAATACATCAACAGTAGATATGAATACACAGCCTCCAGTGTTAACAAACCAGCAGACTGATCATAACCCTCTTACTGATTTCTCAACCTGTCTTCTGGTAGTACTTCACAATCAACATTATTACCACAACTTCCAATTCTATTTCACCTTCCAGTGATGCCAACTGAATCACAAATTCCACCATTTACCCAGTACCTCCACAAACATTGCTATACCTGCCTCCGTTTCCCATTACTACATCAGCTCCCACCTACACCATCTCTCAACTTGTTATTCTTCATCGTTCATGGGAAGCGTCCTTTTATTGAGATGAGATACGACAAGCACATAAGTGAATAGTTTTAATAAGACACCAGCTGACTGATCATACTCTTTCGAACTACTCAACCGCTGCCTTTTGTTTGGTCTTCACAATAACCTTTGTTACCACTACCTCCTATTTTACTAACTTCAGTGGTGCCAAGTGAATCACCAATTTCATCACTACTATCACCATCCACGTTGGCATATATGCCTCCCCTCCATACATCAATCATCATCTCCACCATCTCTCAACTTGATATTCCAACCGCAAACTGAGAGACCAAGAAGGAAGAACGTTCGGTATTGTATCGACTGAAAGCAAGCTCTCCCGTCTCTCCTCTCTGGGAAGTTTCATATCTAACATAATAAGCGTGTCGGTTTCACAGGCGCCGAGAAGATTGGTCAAAGCGACTGACGAATTGGAGACCTCTCTCATACTTCGGCATACCAATTGCCCTCCCTCAGTTCTTCTCTTTTCTCAATTCCGTTCGTCGAGTGAGATGGTTTGGCTATGTGGAATGCGTGGGCGCTGTATTTTCTCCGTTTCGTCTTCATGGATAAAAATGAATCATTATTCACCTCGATTTTTAAAAAAACCAAATTATTTCTCTTTAAATATCTATTTTATATATTTTTAAAATAGTATTTAATTATTTGATTGCTAAATATAGATCAGAAATAATTAGGGATGCTGTGAATTCTTTGATTTAAAAACTAACATAGTACAATTTCACGCAAATTTTGTACGAGTAGATGATGATCGGGAAAGAAACACTAGTGATAGAATTGTCCAAAGTAAAACATTAAGTTATTCGTAATATCACGAGTTGATAACATAGTATCTGCCTTATCTGTGCCAAATAAAGATTGATACCTGCAAGCATATGTGTTCCGTCAAACTTAAACTCGCCAATGTGTCAGGTTGGATAGTAATTCGAAATATCTTCTTGTTTGTTTTTTATTTAATTTTTTGTGGTATTAATTTATTCTTATTATTATACAATAACGATGTAATATTATTATACAATTATACAATACAATCATCGTTCAAATCTAGAGACAAAATTTTACATATATTTGGCTTCTTTTTCTGTACATTTTAGTACCTTTGTTACAAGTCCAGTTATTTTTTGCGTTCTCATCTTCCATGTAAAATAATCTTGCCGCTATCTCCGACGAAGATCTGTATAGAACACGGACTGTTATCCAAGTTACGAACCCAACGTTGCTACCACTTTCATATTCAGATTCTGTGCTCCAATAAACTTTGCGAACTGAGATGAGTCGAACCCTTTTGAGAGTATATTCGCGAGTCTCTTTTTCAACGAGAACTGTGAGTCGGTGTGTATAGCGGACATGAATGAAGAGGAAGCTCTTCATAGTCATCTGAAGGGAGTCATGTGAGAATTTAATAGGACAGTGATGGAGTCGACTCGAATGCGTATGTGTTTGTTTATTGAAGGAAATGTATGAAATACGTCGTCTATTTACTACAATTCAATTGCGTTCCCAACTTTCATGTTTCATTTTGAGAACTCAGAAGAAATTCTTTCGGGCTTATTATGTGCGTGTAATAAGTTTGACTATAAATTATTTTATGAGATGTTTCATCTCAGTTTGGACATATTTAGTTAAGGATATTTTACTTTATAAAATTCTATTGAGTAAAAGATTATTTATTATATTAATAGTAAGATATGTTTTACACGGAATAAGGAAATAAAATATTAGCGTATTAACATCAAGCAATGTATTAACCTTTAATGTGTTTGGTGACGTAAACCAAAACAGAATAAAACTATTGAACAAAAAATATTCTTAGTCTGAGAACACGGTCATTCACTCTTTCATTTTGTCATGTGTGATAAGTTTAACATACAACAATCACGAATAAAATCCTGAAAATAATAAATAATAATATGAACATAAACAACTATCAATTATTTATTTTTTACGAAAAGTCAATGTTTCAGAATATAGTCACTTTGTGCTGAATGTGGTTTTGCCTTAACATCCGGTTAACCGAGCACGGGAGAAGAATCTGACGATCAGAATAGGAAAGTTGCAGGTAATATAGACCACCCACTTTTACTATTTATTGTTGTGCTTATTTCATCATTGGTTATATGCCTCATACACCAATCTACGGGCAATTTTTCACACGACTAAAATTGAATTTCATTCAGATCTGTCAATATTTGACAAAACAAAATATGTTAACGGTCCTGACTACAGTTCTCATTCGCCAATGGTAAATGAACATTATCTCCCAAACAACAATTACAGTTTCATTGATCCAACAACATTTAGAATTAAAAGTCAGTACAATTCATTATTTAACCGTATAATGTTTCACCTGGGAAGGTATTAATAAGATAAATACGTTATTCATCGGATCATTCAGACGTGACTCGCGTCACCTGGAGGAAGTTTAGGAACTTGCCTCAGTTCGTTTCCATTTTCAAACAAATTATAAAATAAATAATATTCAGATAAAGCATTAAATTACAATTCCATTTCAGTCCAGAAAATTCTTTGGTGTGATATTTAATTGATTAAGAATGATAGAAGAAAATAAGGTACCTAACAAAAGTTATAAAATTACTTTGAGAAATAAGACGTAGTGATTGGAATAACTGTATTAATTCTTCTGCTAAATTTGTGCTGAAGGTGTATTCTTACTATTTATGAGAAGAATATCTCAATCATATGAATTGAACAATAGAGAATTTATACCCCAAATTAAAAATTCAATAGATAACACGATTACATATGTAAAGGACTATAATATACTGGTCTCTTTATTAGTCTTTTTTTACGAAAATAAATAAATGTGGTATATTGTATAATACATGCTTTCGATTAATAAAGGAACAGAATGAAGCATTACTATCGACTCCGCACAATTTAATGCCCTAATCTTCTGTGGAATAAAATACATACTCTTATGAAACTTTGAGTCTGCATTAACTGCACATAAGCAAGAAAGTACTTCGTAGACATCAACTTTTGAAAAGAACGTTAGTACAGCAAACTTCTTAGTCGGAAGTATCGTACCCCAACATCCGCCTTGCGTATCTCTAAGATGCTTGCCTGACGTTTTTTGCCACTTCTCATCCCCCATAATCTTAAGCTGCATCACTCTTGTGTGAGTACACAACCTTCCCCCTCTTTAGTCTTCCCTTTCCATTTCCACTTTCCCCTCGCCCCTCCAGCCTTCCACTGTTATTTGTATGCAACAAAAATTTCTTTGGTATTGTTTCCTCTCTCTTCGTTTTTTCCCCCCTTTGCAAATTCTCGTCCTTGTCCCCTTTATATTTCGGATTTTCAGTGCGCCGTCTACTATCTTGTAAGAATCATTATGATCATCGGAAACTTCACCAGCTCTATCATGGAACCCTGGGGGGTAATTACTGAATCTCATCCCCATCTTCAGCTCTTAAGAACAGCTATTCGGAAGGGTTAGTGGTGAGCGGGATCATTGTTGTACAGCTTCGCCGTGTTTTGTTACATTAAGTCAGCTCTCGACTGTTTCTTCGCTAGCGATCGAGTACAAGAATACCATTCTCTAGGCTGTTATTATTTCAAATGTCTCCTGTAGCTACATGTTGACCCGCAATTATTTCGAAGAAAGTATTTTACTTTTTCTGGAACTTTGAATCTGGCGTATTCCTACGTCAGAAAGTAACGGAATTCCTTAGGAGACAAGAGTACTGTTTTATTCATGTAGGTACTTTCGGATGAATAATGGTTCATTTCTTATGGACCCTCGGTCTAGAAAGCAACTATGTGGAGGGTGTGAACTTAAGATGAAGTACTCTTTATGATGGATTTGAAATACAAGTCCAGCTATTCTCTTCAGTTTCGCGTAATTTAGATATATTTATCTTTATTTCTAAATTATGTTGATCAATTACTTTTCTCGTTTATATTATGTAGATTTCACACGTCATAAGTGAATTACATCATTTCATGTTAAAGATTAAATCCGTGGTAAAGAAGACGAGAAACAGAAATTTTATTTGGACGGACGAATGAATGGATCTGAGCGTTGAAATGTAAATATACGTGATGCTTAACCCTCAACTGATACTTTCCCATTTTTGTTACGTAGTAGACACACTGGGTTCTATGAGACACATGAAAAAAATTTATATGCAGTCATTCTTCATTATGAAAATTATTCTCTTATGCGTGAAAAAAACTTAAAAAATTTAGATAAATGTGAGAAGAGAAACAGAAATATATAATGGTAACGAGCCGAGAATCGAAGCTGGTGGCGTGGTAGTTAACACCCCTTCTATCAATGCAGGAGTCCTGAGTTCGATACCCAGCTCGTCGCCATTTCCCCCTGAGCGAAAGATATCAAATATCGAAAGTTATCAGATATAGTAGTCATGTTTCTTTGTCAATAGCATTATTTTCCCATCCAGTGTGATGGTTCCACAACGGCGAATGTTATCCCATTGCGAGAATTGTGTGTACTGCCTGGTATGACGATGTTCTCTGTAGTTCCTACCATTTTGTCTACTGGTCTACAGATCACCTCTCCACGTTGAGATGACCTTTAGTTGTTTACAATAGTAAGTAGTTGGTCTATTTACCGCTTGTGTGAAAAATTATTTGCACCTGAAAGATCTGCATGATTGTTTTGGGATGTATGGAAGAGCGTATTTTACTATTCATACATAGTACTATACGGTGTCCTAAGAAACCTACATATGAATTAAAGTTCTCATGTAGAACTCGTGCAAATAAGATCTGAAAGGAGGCCTATATAGAAAGGGGTTTAAATTAAAGGAGGTCGTTAGAGACGCGCCACATATATTCGAAGTCCCAAAATTTGACTAGTACGCGGGAACAATTGAAATAGCAAATTCATTTAACTAAAGTGAGTAGGTCTGGAAGAGAAGTTAATCAGATATCTCAAAGACTTCCATCAAGAAAAATGAAATACTTGAAAACTTTTATGATATTTCCTATAAGAATGTATCGTGCTACTGAAACATCATGACTGTGGGGGAAGAATATCCCCTTTCCAAATAAGTATACGAAGAGTGAGTTTCAGGAAATATGACAAGTCTTTATTCTGGTTAAACATATAGTTGGGAAGCGAAAAGTAATGTTCCCCACAGCAGTAAGGCAGCGAATAATTTGTCAGATATATTCCTGGAAGAGAGTGTTTTAAATCGTTCTCTGTCGTAACTCACGGGTTCGGTGATGGCAGTAAAATCTTGACGTGGTCACTAAGTCGCAGACGGAAACCGTCGCAGGAGCTTGCGATTCACTACAGATTGTTCATAATGCGTACGAGCTGGGTGCTCGTACGCGAACTCCACTGAGATTGAAGTCGCTTGGACACGTTGAAAGCGGAGACGTAAAGTTGGATTTAGACATGGTCGTATGCGCTCTCTGGATTCATGGAGCGTTTATGAACCAATGTTTATGTAATATGTAGAAGATGAGTGGCAACGGCTTCGACAATGACCAAACACAATTTTTTTTTTATTTATACCAATTTATATTATTCATACCAACGATACGAAAAGTACTTAAATTAACATATCTATTATTGTCTTATTATGTATCGTAACATATGAATTAACATTACAATGAGTATATTACTCATTACTTCCTCCTCTGCGATTCAAGAATTAGCAAAATTAAAAACATATTTACTGGTTCCAACAACAGGATTTTACGACTGAAAATTACCCAGTTTCCGTAATAGAGGTACTAAAGATCATACCGTTCACCAATCCTATCCCATTTAAATGAAAATAAAGCTCACATCAAAGAACATTTATTTTATTTTTATCGGGATATTCGATTTGAAACACTCTATCAGAAATTAATAATGCTTTTTACGACGTGCCGATGGAGAGTAATTCAATTGCAGTGGAGGCTAAACGAAAAGTTGGCGAGTCTCGCTTGTTTCCCAGCCCTAGCGTCGATGCGAACAAGTAATGGAGAGGTTTCGGGAGGAGATACGACCCAGTGCATTAGCTTTACACAGTGTAGTGACCTCACATGCATGTCGCGATGTAAATACCCGAGAGATATTTTGTAGTTGCGACGCAGATAGCGTTATATCTAAACGCGCGAAACCCTAGCTCCCCGGTTCGCTTTGAAAAGCTCTTTGAAAAAATATGAGCGCAGATTTTATTCAAACGTATTGGTGCTATAAAAACAAGATAGACTACGGTTCGCAGTGCCATTACTAGACATTAACGGTATTGACCCGCCGTTACAACATCGGTGAAATATGTGTTACATGTGGAATAGTACCACGTTGAGGTAGAGTTAACGAATTCGCATAGAATAACATAATTGTGGAATAATTTTTATTCCGTTTGGTTTGCTGCGTGTTAACACCAATTTTAGTACAAGTATGCATTACTGAAAAATAAAAAAAATGTTCTCACATTCCAGTTAATGTTATTGAACAGATTTCTCGTGAAATTCATTACATTCGAAAAGAATGTACTTCAAAGAGAATTGATGTTATTTTATTTCAGGGACACTAATGCATATTTTATGAACTTCTTAAACAGTGTATTATTTAGAAAAAACGTAGTGTTCCTTTCTAAACTATCTATTACAGACAGCTTTTTCGACCGCCTAACGGTCATCTTACAAAATGAGGTAATGAGTTCTATAAAAACCATTGAAATATATTGACAAATAATAGAATAAAATAAAGTGAATTGTTTATAAATGATAAAATAGAATAGAATACAATAAAGTGAAAACAATTGTGAAAATATTAGATTAATCTATTTGAAATTCGAACGAAGAAAATTAAAATAAATTATGGTGTAAAATGAAAAAAAAAATGAATAAGAAAAATTTAATAAATTTGTAGAATAACATGAAAACATAAAATGTGAAATGAATAAAAGGTAGAGCGAGCAAACTGTACGTACCGAAATAGAAAGCTGAGCAGGAAACTGATGAAATAGCTAAACTAACATTTAAATCAGCTACAAAAACTTTTAGCTGAGAATGAGAACATTTATACTATTAAGAAACATAAATAAGTTATTCTGAATGTGAAGAAAATTTTTCTCAATTGTTTTCATTTTTTATTATTTTCATCTACAGGTTAACAATAGATTTTTACTCATAAAATAATACAAAAATAAAATTCCTAATGTAGTAAACATTTTCACCAATTATTCAAAAAATTCCAACTCCCTGATCTCTTAAAACTGTTTGACGACCTGTATATCGAATGTTTGATACAAAAATTTTCTGCCATACGTAACGTACAAATAGGTGTAATTTCATATCAGTGAACATGTTGAAAAAAACGCTTATTATTAGTAAGTTCTAGTGAATATTATTGGTTGTACTTCGCCATTGTACGAAAAAAAAAATGTTTGAAACACAGAACAAGAAGAGAAACTAGTAATTTTCTTTTTCTCTGAAGTTTAAAAAATAGTGGTTTATAATGATATGTATTGCAATTATAATAAGTAATTAATTTGCACGATGGTATAATATGATTTGAAACCACACAGAAAAATAGTTTGATCGTATTTATGCTTTACACTGAATCTATTCCAATTTTATTACGTTACTTTTAACGAATATGCATTAAACCATCACGTTAGATTAATAATTTTAACCTGTGCGTTAAAATAGTGTATTTCATAGACCCATGATCTGGGTCTGTAGACTCTTGGCTCGTTATGGAGCCTGTGTGATCCTCTAAGCATCTTCTGACATCATACGGATTCTAACAGAAACATTTTTTTTCATAATCTATATTTCAAATAATACAAACGTATTTATAGAATCGCCCTTAAAACTTTTCTCGCTCAATTAAGGATTTTTTAAATGTAAAAAATTGAGAAATAGTTAACGCTGGAGTGTCCCGTATTTTGCAGAAGAAAAACGAATTTATTTTGCCGAAATCTACTATTTCTTGAAAATCATTACATAATAAACGTTAACAGACATGAAGGTAGTATTAACACGGCTATAATAAAGTTGAGAATGTGCAATGATAACGTGATATAAACGCGGGAATTTTTCTTGACTTACTTCGTAGTCTTACAGTATAACGGAAGTAAAAGGGTCTTGTCACTGGCTATAAAAATATAATGTAATTGGTATGATTTATTTGTCTGCAAGTTTATTACAGAAATTATTAACTCAATGTTTAATTTATATTTACATATACTTCAATTTGCTACCTATTAACCAAAAATATCACAGAGCGTCTGTAATCTATGACTATATTTCAGCATCTAATTAATCTTCAAATGCTGCAAAATTTTATGATACTAAAAAAGAGGTGATCTTCACATATCTATTTTTGCATATTATATTTTTTCCTTTTTTTTCTCTTTTGTATGAAACGTTTATAAAATTCTAGAATCATTGTACCATTCAGAAGAATTCATTTTAATATACGAAAATAATCCATTTATATTTTTATTTAATAGAGATAAATTAAATAGTACAGACAAATAAATGTATTTCATTTCAGAAAATTTGCTATGCGTAGAAAACACCTATTTCACAAATTACATAGAACGTTAAGTTAATAAAGACGAAAGGATTAAAAAGTTTATGAAGTTTCAAACAACAAAGGAAGTCATTAATCTTTGTAACTTCAGTTCCATCAAAGTAAGTTTTATTGAAAATTTTACCTTCTTAGCTAATCTCTGAGAATGTGCCAGCGTAGAAGGAAAAAAAGTTTACGTGAATTGTGTATTTAATTACAGTGATCATCTTCTCTCACTTGCTCCAGAAGATCAAACAAACCCAACCTCCATTACTACGGGGAGGAGCGTTCCGCACAGAGTGAAATGTCTTCTTTAAGCTTTTCACAATTTTCCGCCCCATGCTTTTACATTTACTCTTTGAAGATTTACTTCTGTATTAGAACTGCGAAACTAAATTTGTAAATGTGTAACTTAAAGTAGCTTTTCAATATTGTTGATCTTTTTGAAAGCAATGACAATTATTTTTCAATAGGCTTAACCGCAGATTAGTAAATCAGTATTTTATCAAACGGAAATATGAATTTCTACGTGATACAAAATTTAATTTAGTAGAAGAGTGAGGTAAAAATTAAGAATAAAAAAGGATGAAACACAAAACTTACGAGTCATCGGAAGATTAAAAAAACTTTAACTTATTCATCAATAATCATAACGGATAAATAATGTCAGAAAAATAAACTTTAGTTCATTCTTATTAACTTCATAGTCTACGTATTTATAATAGAATACTTTAAATTAACTTCTGAATATTTTTCAGAATCTTCAGGGATATTTTTCATAAGCAATACCAAGGGTATTCATCAAGTATTCTCTGAATAATGTTTGTAATATCTAAGGGACAATTTTAACGGTACTGGGATATTACATCACAACACGCTATTATTTTCTCTTCATAGTCATTAACTGTCTAACTTTCTTTTCTGAACTACTTATTTTCCCCACGCTAATTTCCTCTTCTTTTTTAACATCCGTTCTTTAAATATACCTCGATATTCTGAAACCTTATTTGTTTTCTAATTTTAAATTAATCTTAATATATTTCTTTTTAATCAAAGTGATACGATTAAAAATCAATTTTAAATATTCTACGTAAGTTAAAATTAAATCCAAAGTACGGTGAATTCTTATAAAACATTTCTTCTTGTATTGTTGTCATCATCTTATGCAAGAAATCTTTCTATTTACACCAGGGTAAAAATCTGTGGTGGAGTCAGCGTGGCTCAGTGGGTAGAGCGTTGAGCTGCTGGCTGCATTGCTAGGGTTCAAACCCCGGTGGAGATTTTCATCACACCTCAACATCCAGACTGGCTCCCAGGCCAAGTCAAACTATTCCTCAACAGGTCTATGGGGTTCGCGGAGATTAAAGCTCCTCAATTATTTGACCTCAGTACTAGAAGGAGGACATGCAGTCAGTATCTCGCTCCGACCGGTTTGACCCCAGGAAAGACCCTGGTACTCATTTTACAGCAGGCTGAGTAGTCCTGGGAATTAGAAAATCCCCACCTCGCCGGGGTTTGAGCTCCAGCCATCCAACAAGCAGCTCAGCTACCCACTGAGCCACGCTGACTCCCAAGTGGATATTACTTATAAAATAATTCGTCACGATCCTTTCTCGTTGACTTACAGTCACGCGTCCAAATATCATTGTAACTAAATATCATTAGAGTACTAGCGGCGTCTTCAACTAATTTCGTATTTAAGACTAGTTGCGGCAACATTAACAAAGTCCCCAAGTTCTAAATTTTATCTAAAAATAAAAAACCATATTTGCCTTTTTACCTTCTTTTGTGAAGGAAAATCCAGATTATCAACTCTGCTAATTAAAATAGATCTTATCTATAATTATTTTAAGTTGAAATTACTTTTTACAAGATAAAATTACTTTTTACGATTCGTAAATGAATACTATGCGCGAAGTAAAACGACTCATTTTTAATATATTTTATAATTTTCAGACGCTTAGAAACTGATGATGCGGCCTTGTGCTATATGAAAAATGATCGGGAATCAGTTATTTCAACCATAACAAATGACTTAAAATCTCTTCAGTGGTGATTTACCGCCAATCATATGCTGTTGAGCGCAGAAAAGACCAAATTCATTGTTTTCAGTTTTAAAAACATTCAGAATAGTTACGACCAAGTTAAGTAAACGTGTCAATTGTCTTGGACAAAATGGTGTATATGTGACAAGTAAATGCACTTCAGTAGGAAGAACCAATGAGATAAAGTATTTAGGTGTCATTGTAGATAGTGAAGTTTCATGGAAAACTCATGTGATGAAATTGAAAAATAACTAAATAGTATATTAAGGTATTTCTATTTTTTAAGAAGACTTACTTTTTTTTTTTTGTGGGGCTTTAGGGCTCGTCAACATCAAAGGTCATTAGAGCCCTTAAAACTTGTACAGGTAGGGAAAATGCAGTTACGCACTAGGGAGAGCCAACATGACTCTCCCCGCGTGTGGGACTCGCCGAATGACTCAGCCATACCCACTAAAAACCCTCCTGA
>NNCF01126148.1:495135-553035 GCA_002313205.1 Laupala kohalensis | reverse complement strand
AATGCCAGACTCAGCTCGGGGCCCCGTGTTTGCCAAACACGTACTTACTAGATGTAAGTCCCCTGGGGGGAGAAGACTTACTGATAGGGATATTTTGCGTACACCGTATTATACCTTAACACAGAGTAGGATTGAATATGGTATAGTAGTTAGGGGAATTACTTATAGCATTGTTATAAATCCAAAATTTCTTTTATAGAAACATGTGGTGAGGATAATTTTAAATAAAAGTAAATTTGAAAATTCACATCCTCATTTTTTAATTTTCAAATTTCCACCTCTTAAATATATTTATCTTTTTAAGGTTTTGAAGCTACTTTATTGTAAAAGTGGTTATTTCCCTCAACATGACAATGTTTACAGACAAAAACTTAGAAATGTTAAAAAAAATTGGTTTAAAAACCTATCTTGCTTATTTTACCAGAACCTACAATTTCATTGCTCCAAGAATGTTCAGTAAATTTCCTGATTTTATCAAGTATGCCAGTAACAAGTAAATTTTTTAAACTACACTAAAAAAATGTTATTAGAAACAGAGGATATTAATTTCTTACTTTCAATACGGGAATAGGATCTTTTATGTATTTTTTTCAGAATCAGTACAAGGTATTTGTTTTTTTCTCTTATTACAATGTATATTTATTTACTTATCTTTATTATGTATAGT
The DNA here is from genome assembly GCA_002313205.1 of Laupala kohalensis. Taxonomy (NCBI): domain Eukaryota; kingdom Metazoa; phylum Arthropoda; class Insecta; order Orthoptera; family Trigonidiidae; genus Laupala; species Laupala kohalensis. The sequence continues at coordinate 552,368 of NNCF01126148.1, read as the reverse complement.
AGAATATAGGCAATCTGATTCTTTTTAATTCTATATCTCTCTGATCGCTGAAAATAACAATTTAATTTACTCTGTAGGAACCCCTACATTGATTTGGATTGGAAGTGAAGAAAATAAAATTATTATTATATTGAGGTAGGTTCTTTTTTACTATTTTACTATGAAAGTATTTAACATCATATTATAGTTTCTTGTCTCACCATTATATTCGTTTATTATGTGCTCATTTCAAATTNCACCATTATATTCGTTTATTATGTGCTCATTTCAAATTCATACTCGAGCGGTTGTGTTATTGTGATAGTCTCTATATGGCAGGGATTTTTACCCTGATTTTCTCGAATACTTCAACAGATTTGATCATTTGCTTGTTTCTGGAGTGTAAGCTCATGAAAAATTTCGCGTGAAAAAACTCTAATGTCGTTTTTTCATATTAGAGACTTTCATATGATCGTACACAAGTTGGTTTTTCCCTGACGATGTATTTCCATAAATGAATAATTATTTAAATCGTATTTATTATTTAAATGATATGTGTACTTTTCTTATGTGAGCAATTTGAACAACATTAGTAAATCCGGATGAATTGTAAATGTAAATAATCAAGGTAAATGTGTTGCATAAGTTCCTAGATTTATTTGAAACTAGATATTGATTAACAATCGGATTGCTTTAATTATAATTATGCGTAATTCGTTTGTAATTGTAATTTCAAACAGTTAGGAGAAGCATAACCAATGAGAAACACGAAACTGTGGAACGGATTAAAATCAATATGCTCTTGAAATCATGAAGATTATTTCTGGTCAGAATCAACTCAAAAACGAAATTATTTATATTTGATTTCTTTTTGTACTGGTTACTGTATTTAAAAAAAAGTATATATCGCATCAAACATAATTACCATAAAATACAGGTTAGTATTCCGAATATCGAATCGTATATCATGTTCTTATTTTAACTCTTATTTCACCATTTCTTCACGACTGTCAATGTAAGCGTTGGCTTTATTTGTTAACCGGGCCATGTTGCAATCAGTTTCCTGATGATCATTTTTTTTTAATTTTGTGCTTTTAAAGTACCTTGCGCAAGATATGACTGTCCTCAGTAGTTAAATAAATAATGTACGTTAATTGTGGTAGAATATGTTCTCAGAAGGGTTATTTCTTGAACTTCACTGTCCTTAGTATTACCTGGGATCTTCACTTCACTATTTATTTAATTTTTTGTGACCATTACCGCAGCCTTAATGCTAATAGGAATTACGTATGTTTTAATTTCAACTGAGAGATTCCTGTATTTCAATTTTTTCTGCTTCTTTTGATACAGCGTTCTTATCCGAGGGTATCGATACACAAATGACCCCACATGTTTTCTTTCTTAAATCTCTAATGACAATATGATCTAAGGTTATTGTTATTATTACTGAATTTCTACCAATACATTTATCCTGTTGACTATAACTCATAGATCTAATATTCTCGAAAGTGGAATGCTATAGAAACCTGTATTTTCAATACTAAAAATATGAAAATTTAGATTTGACTGATAAAATATTTCGTGCTACAAATACATTGCAGTGTTTACATAAATATGTTCATCAAAATATTCTATTAATAATTACGGGTGAAATGATAGTCGATGGAAATTATCTTAATGGACATGGAGAGAGTGAATAATTGATGAATGTAAAGTGAAAGTAATTAGTTAAATGTAGTTTAACTAACTAGTCCTTCTATCTCAATTCCTTAGCTAATAATATTTGTCATTTACAAAACTAAATTTCAAATTCCTTCTTCATAATTCCAGGTGTAGGTAGTGTTAATAATTACATTAACAATATTCTAAGTATATCTTTCTTAGTCAAAAAAGCATATAGAAATATCAGAAATGTATTTATTTCTCAATATGCCAGACAAATCAATACTCGCCAAATGTCCCAGACTTCATTCTATTGTCCATAAATTGCCTTAAGTTTTTTCATTCGTGATCTTATAGACAATTTGATATCAGGTCCGTCATGTTATTTAACGATACAGAACCAGAAATAAAAGCATATTTAGCATGGACATCTCAACCAAAAGCCAAACGTGTCGTTGCACTTTCAATGATATAATGGAACAACTATTCCCATTTCAAACTCGTTGTTTTAGTGATCATTCTGTTACATTAAATTGTATTTTTAAGTACAAATTTAATACTATTAACTATAAAATGTTTAAATCTTAATAATTAAATTATATAAAGTTAAATAATTAAATTATATAACGTTAAATAATTAAATTACATTCAGTTAAGGTAATGAAAATATTGAAACCTTTGTAGTTGATATTCGAATACTTTCAATTTTCCTGAATGTAAAAAAAAAATTCAGGAGGTTGAATAATATTATATTACAAATATTTCTTGAATTTGTATCTTGAAATAAGTCTGGTTTGGCATTAAGTAACGTTTTATATAAATAAAAAAATACTAGCCCAGATAAAAAAAAGAAAAAAAACTCCTTCGCAAACTAGGAATGATGAATTTTTGTAAAACTCTTGTACTAAAATAATAGATTTTCCAACATTTCTTTCTCTCCTATCAGCAAAATAGAAAAAAATTGCTCCCTTCTTCCTCATTTCATAGATCTATCATTTACGCCAACAATTAAATAATATTTCAACGAAGGGAATCCTATTCAATAGAAAATAATTCCCGTCGAGATAAGGGAATACAAATGGCAGTTATTACTTGCCATCATTCTGCACCCCCGCCCCTATTTCTTGAAAGAAGCCAGAGGGGAACGAGCGCTCAATAATATTTCATTAAAAGATTGCCTTCACGGTTCTCTGCTTTGTCATTCACAGCCAACCATCTTTTTGGAGACTTAATGGCTCCGAATACATATTTTAGGATTTTCTTTTCTTAACTTTGGGATACCAACGAACTGTAAACTTTATAGAAATTTTTATAAGAGTCAACTCATTAACTATATGATCACACGTTGTTGTATTTTCGCGTGAAAATGTGAATTTTTGCTTATGCAATAAAGAAAACTATGAGGACTAATCAACAAAGACGACGTTAAAAAATTTTTGTAAAGAAAAATATGTTATGAAAAACAGTTTACTACTAAGGAGGCGAAAATAGTATTTCATTAAAAAAATATTGTACGCGTGTTTCAGGTTTTAGAGTCGTGTAGTAGTGTGGAAGTTTTGGAAAAAGGTGTCAGAAATTATCATCTTGAGTGAGTTGATACATTTAAATTTATTTAAAAATATTAAAAAGTCGAAATTTTGCAGAGAAATTTACATGCATATATTAGAAATAATGTATTATTTAGAAGTTAATATTGAGAACAGTTATTATTTACACACTCCGAATAAATTTTCTTTAAATTATTTGATGAGTATTATTTCCTTCCTCTTTGACTACAATTGCATTCACGTGCCTCCAAGTGCCACGTGCCTTACCCCTCCTCACATCTTTGGCACATTTTACGCTCCTGCTCCTTCACTTTGTACAATACCACAATATAATATCACCTCCGATCCACGAGAATCTCCCAAGAAAATCTTTCTCCCACCCCTCTCTCTCTCCCTTTCCTCCCTCTTCATCTTCCTCCTACTGTCTTCCCCATTCGTAGTGGTCGTCGCGACGCATCACTGGTTTTTGGATAATTTCTTGTTATATTTCCGTGAGCCCGCGCTGCTGTTTGGACACGTTTAATGGTGCACAAGAAGTTAAATACCCCTCCCGTGGTCTCTGCTGAGGAGGCGACCGCGGCTTGTGGATACGATGGAGACAGAATGAGAGGGAGAGGGAACAAGTAGCAAAGACAAGCTCTAGAGGGGTGAACAGTGAAAGAAGAAGAAACAGGACACATCCCGAGCAAAACATTCGTGTGTGAGAAGTGAGGGTGGAGTACTTAACGACGGACGAAGGAAGTCAGGAGGAAGCGGAGATTTCGGGTGGTTGGAAAAGGGGAAAGGTTTGGAAGGAATTCTGAAAAAAACTACGTAAAACAGTCGAGGAATTGGATTTTCTTTGAAGTTTTATGTGTTAGAGTGGTTTTGTCATCCCCACAAACATTTTTATCTTTGTTAGGTTTCATTCGCGTTTTTAACTGAGTTGCTATCTATGCCTAAAAGATCGATACGTTATTTAGAAGTGAGTTGAATCGTATATTTTTCTGCGTGCACGTATCAGTATTCTATTGTCATTGGAATACTATTAGTCATCGAGTCCAAATAAAGCTACTAAACGGATGAAACGAAGGACTTGGAGATAAAGGATATAATTAAAATACGGAACAGGTGATTGCAAAATCTCAGATTCTAAAGAAATTTCCTTGAAATATCAAATGTTAATTAAAAATGTAATTAAGAAAAATTAATTATAGTATTTGTGTTTTCTCCAGGGAAGTAAAATGCAAATATAAACGTCATGGAACTCGACGGAGTGGAAGTAATTGTGGGATGCATAAAAGACATTTTGAGAGAAGAATTTGAATATTTATAATTTGTTGATGTGCAAGTAATGCTGCAATAGTAGTCATTCTTGAAACAGTTGAAGTGGAAGTGAGAAACAGAAGAATCAGAAAGCTGATGAATATTAAAAACTGTCTAAAGAAAATGTCGGCTCGGAGATAAAGAATGAAGCATTTTTGTCAGAGTACAGCATGAGTTAGTTGACTTTAAAATAAACAGTATTATAGAGCAATATTGCACAACAATGTTAAGTGCAGGCATGAAGAAAATACGTAAAGGAAACGTTGGAAGTGGAATAGTAAACAATATAATTCATAAATCGAAGCATGACTTAGTCAGCAACTATTGAGGTAAAGAACCCGAAGAGAGGTTTGTGGTTGACTGTGGTTTCCAAGGAAACCTTACTTCCATTTCCCTTCCTTCCCGTTTGTATTGCCCATGCACCCATGTGTTGTCAATTTGCAACCCTGTCACTTCCTTGCCTGAAAGTCTTTTTTCCCTTAATACACTTAGATCCTTTTTCCCTATTCATCTTCTTCAATTTTTCCAATCCATCCTGTGTTACACTGCTAAACCACCCTACTTCATTTTTTAATGTCTCCATTTTCTGTCTCATCCAATGATGGCGTATCATTACCATACCCATTTCATTATTATTAAAATTTCTCTCAAATATTATGTTGAATGTGGGTAACCTAATTAGTTCCTATGAGGGACTCCATTTTGTTGCTTTGATATCGTTAACTCATTTATTTTATCATTAGTCTATTCTCCTGCATGTCTGATCCCACCCAACTACTTAATAAATATAAAATTCTTCTCCACTATTATTGCGAATAACCTCTCTCTCGGTCTACAATAACTCGATCCAGACCTTTTATTCACTTTCTTCCTACATTTACCCATCCTTTTGCTCCGAAGCGCAGATCTTCCCAGCCCCCAGGGTGCCTTCTACAAGCGGGTTCTGAACCCCTCCGACGGGAACTGGAGCGATATTTCATTTTCCCTACCGCGACGATTCTGATCAATCTCTGTCTTGTTCCTGCCTCCGTTCCTCGTTTATTGTACGAAGAAGGTTTCTGTTTTCCTTTTTTTAACTTTTAGGGGTGCTGTTCTGGTGCTTGCGGTGAATTTCCATAGGATTTTAGGAGCATGATGATTCTTGACGGGATCCAGGAACGGAGGGGAGGCGAAATGCCGACTCATTCTTAGAATCCTTTATTAGAAAGACGGAATACCCCAGTTCGTATTATTTGTTCAAGAGACTTAAGAAGGTCTATGGGAATAAAACTGGTGTATGGAAAAATATTTGTTGAAGCGTCCAATCGTGTATTGAAGTAAAATATTTATAAATTTGGAGAAAAAGTAATGAAATTAGGAGAAATGTAATTAACGATAAAAAGTGATCAATATTTTAAAAAAGTACATATCTATTAAAAAATCTATATTTTACAATTATTATTTCCCGATTTATCACTAATGATGACATTACATTTCTAAGGATATACATTTCTTTTCATGTTTCCATTACTTTGTTTTATATCCATACATTCATGTTTCCATTACTTTCTTTTATATTCATCTACAAAAAAAATGAACTCATGAGAGTACACTTTTGTTCCAACTAAATTGAGACGATACTAGTGCTCATATAGAATTTGATAGTCAGTTCTCTAGCACAGACTGATGACTGACCTTTGATTTGCGAGGATGTTCCGGTATATTACTGTCATCGTAGTTCTTATTTCCCCCTTCCAATCGCACTATCGATAACCAAGCAAACCTCAATAGAACGACACTCTTTCGGTCCCAACATTTCACCCCGGTCAGTTTTTCTCATAAAAGATATCACCGATGTGGTTCTGAAAGGAATCTACAATAATTTATACTAATAAAACTGTATTCAACAGTGTCTGCAATATCGAAATCATGAAAAGCACTTGATGAATTGATCTACGATATGTAGAACTCTTGCTCAGGATTTGTTGAAGGTACGGCGCAAAGTATGTTTAATATTTATGAAACACAGCGGAGAAAACAATTACATCGAGGTCAAATTCCAGATGATGTGGAACTTTACTCTCATGACGTAACTATGAAGCTGATATATTAGTTAGGGTCCTATAGAAATGCGTGTCGTGCACAATCCCACCAACGAATAATCGACGGGACTTCATCTTGGAAATAAAATAAAACAAGAGTTACGACGAACATTGTGTCATTCATTTAACCTAAAAACTGATTTTGAAACAAAAGAATTCAGCGGTCGTCGCTATTTGCTTTCTTTATTACCGTTTTGCACAAAGTGTACTTTTCTTCTGCCTCTACATTACAATTACTCGTATTTAAGTACACATTCGAATACGATTAAGGAAACTGTTTACATTGTACATTTTCTTCATGAATAGCTTAATTTGTGTTGAATAAACAAAAGTAGAGAAATAAAGAAATAGTCATCTGTTTAGATAAAAATTTAAGAATCCCAGGCAACGTCACGCAAAATCAAATGGTATTTTATTATCAGAACTACACACATTTATTTTTGACGGGATTGTCAAGATGTCCAGCTAACAATAAAACAAATTTAATACAAATCTCAAAATATGAACAGTAACCAAACAAAGACGGGAAATATGAACCACTGAATCCAGTCTTCAGATTAACGATTTCACTGCGACACCCATTCCATCCCAACTGCAATAATAATTCGTACGACAGAAACCGAGTCGTAATGACCCAAGGTTATGAGCCTTGCTCGCATTCACAAACTAATAAACATCCGAATTCGGGACGTTATTGTAGGATGCGTCCACAAAAATAATTTTCTTTCGACTTTGTCCTTCTCTTTTTTTCTTTACAATAAAAGCACCAACTCTTCGAGGTTTGTTAAAACAAGTATTATTCATCCTCCTCTAGATATGTTTGCGAACTCTCATTCCTGTTGAAACGAAAGCTCATATTCCTAACTTTTCCTAAAAACGTTTAAGGTATTTCAGGAAAGAAATTTCAATAATCTACGCTAATAAAAGTGAATTATTTGGAATGTATTTTACCAGGAATTCGGTAAAAAATATCAATGAAATTATTTGAAATTTCAAAGTACACTTCTTAAGGTCATTGCAATTAAAATGCAAAGTATGAATATTATTGATAAATTACAAGAGCAGAAAAATAATTAAAATTATGAGGAGATGACATTCTGTCGATGTTAATCTTTACTCAGAAGATTGTTGACTATAAATTTTACTAATGTGTCCGCCAAAGTTCGATTGCATTACGTGAGGCGGACAATCCATTGAACCCACGTGACCAAATTGTAGAAGCAAAATTATATAAAGGCTTTGTACAACATTTTTCAAGTGCATAACCAAAAGAAAATGAAGAAACCATAGAATTCAGAAGTCTTAACTATGTGCTTTCTTTAATAAGCATTCTGTGAAAAGTGTATTTTCCTTTCGTCCGGTTTTTAAAGTAATTCGTAATTACGTACATATTAACATACAATACTGAAACAGTGTGCATTTTTGTAGATTTTCGTGGTATTTAATTTAATAACGAATGTAAATACGGAAACCAACAAACGAATTTAAAATTTTATATACGAACTCTGGGCAACGTGGGACAAAATAAGCTACATAAATTCACACCTGTATACATGTAATTTAATAACCTATGTGGAATAAACAATATCAATTTACAGTATAAATTTTTCTTTGAACGTTGAAGTAATATTTTTGTATGCATGTTTACAAATGAAAATAAATAGATGTTTAATTTTTACGCTTTATTTGTGAATATTGAATGTCCAGTAATTATTAGTTTAAGTTTCTATTTCAAATGTCCGGTAACGCTCTGTAGTTCTGCTCGTTAACTATTAACCCACAAATCACATTATTCATTTGATCCCAAACATATACTAAGTACATTTTCTGACGGAAAATTGTCCGCATTAATGATATTGCAATTTAATTTCCGTGTAACACAAACATTGACTGATTTATGTTGCATCACATTCCGCTCTCTTGTCTCTATGTCATTTTGATTGAGGGAATATGATACAAAATCTATGAAAAGTTTTCAGATCACTATTGCTCTCGCATCCCGAGATTTACAGTATTGTCTAATACCATACCTGGAACAGTGTATAATACATTTACTGGCAATATATTATCTTCGTTCAGTACGTATCATTCAGGTTAAAGAAAAAAATCAATATTAACCAGTTTCAAATTCTTTCATTACAATTCACCAGTATCATTTGGAGTTACAATAGAAGTAGAGACCTTTTTGCAAATTTCTCAAAAAATCACTGTCCAAATTGAAATTATTTAACGTGTGTATCGTTCTTCTAACATGAAGTTATGCCAAAATTATTTGGCAACGAAATCAAAATCGCGAGCGTTGAATTTCATCAAACTACATTGATTACGTGAACCTCGCACTAAAGTTCAATAGGTGGAGGTCACCCTACTTTATCTATAAATGAATCAGTTTTGCTACGCGTTCGTTTCATTTATTAGTACGGTGTGCTTCTCATTACAAGAGATTCATCATACCCGACGTAAAAACTACAATTGATGTGTGATTTGCACACAATCAAGTAAAATATAATTAATTGAATGACTTAAAACATATTACTGTGACACAAACCGATAATAATTTAATAAGAAAATAATTTCTTTCAATAGGATATTAATTGACGATTCAATTATTTAAAAAAAGTATTTACTCCAAAGAAATAATTTATTTCATTGATATTACGTTACTCTAGTTTATGAACTCATTAAATACATCTTACCTAATGAATAATTTCCGACCACAGTAACTAACTTTTCTACGTTTTTCACTGAACTATTGCATACACGGAAATTAAATTATATGTTATATTTGCGAAAAACCGTTATAGTATTATTGTGAGAGAAAAGTATAGGGACAAAATATACCTCCCAAACCACTCGTCTCTTGAATTTTCAAGATAACCATGCTAGATATTATCATTTTCACGAACATAAGGCTTCATGTGGGGGTAATCATCGGACGTATTTAATGAATTCTAGGTTTATTAGGAGCTGATATATACACAATTCATAGTATCTTGTGAGATTATAAAGTATTTTCTCGAATTACTAGATACGTATATTCTATCACTTTGTATATGTAAGTTTTACAATAGATGTATGATTTTTACAACACATAACACACAATTTGATATGTTGTTGTCATTTTTTTAAAATTCAAAGAAAATGTCATTTTAGATTTTTATGAATTTCAATTTACTGTTAATTAACAATAACTTGGCAGTATTCCAATTGGTGATTAAAATGTTCCAAATCCCTGTACCCGCTTGTTCCATTTTGCGCGGATCCGAGTGTCCATTGACTGAACATCGTCGGTGGCTGAACATCCGGAAGAGCGCGCCATTCCGTAGGGGACCACACTCCCTCTTCTTCCGCTACAACCCCAGTGTCGGTCCTATTGCTGTACCTAACTTGTCCTGTCTCACAGCCGCTTCCGAACTGCCTTTGCCCTTATTATCATACTAACTTCCACTAGAACTGCCATTAGCTACTGTCATCTCCCTTTTGTTGCCACTGGTTTCTGGATATCACACTGTCGGAGCTATTTTGCCAGGGATTTGGCTTCCCACATGTTTCCTACTTCAGCACTCATAACACCAATTTATTTCTACGTTCCGTCCTAGTTTAGAGAGTCCATGTTGACCTTTCATCTACAACCATGTCAACATTTCCATTCATGTCACTATCTCACTCCTGTTATTCGTGTCATAGAATCCATCTTGCATCATAATACAAATACATGATCCTATTCCATTCAGTGGAATATTACACGTACTAGTATATTCAGTGATGTTGAAGAAAGCTTTTTGTATTATTTCATGTATCTTTTTCATTTTCTTCCACGACCTTATCTAGTAACCACACAAAGACTCGTAGGATTCGGGCAAAACTTAGACCGTCTGAACCAACTCCACACCTAACGCTCGTGATCGAGTACTGTAATCGTTTTCCCCATTTTCTCACCCCTTTTCTCTTCATGTCCAATTACTCCTATCGCTCTCCCATCATCGTTCCTTTCCTTTCCTCTCCACAATACCGCAACGCTCTCCCTACCTTCGCATCCACCTTCTTCACCATTCCTCCCCTCTACGCGTCTNGCGTTGGTGCTTCGGTGGTGAACGGCCGGGGGGCAAGGGTCTGGCAAGGACCCCGGGGGGGAGATGGGGGCACAGCCGACTGCGGGCGCCGCGCGCAGCGTCGACTCGATGATCGGCGGCATCATCTTTGCTGCGTAGAGACGAGAGGTCGGTATGGGTTGCTTCCGCAACCTGGAGGCTTTCTTGCACACCCTGCAGGTTACATGCAGAGATACGGTGATAGTTGGAAAAGGTGAGTTTCAGAGTGAAGTTGGGGAAATGACATTTCCAAGGGAACCAATGATGAAATGCTACTACGGAAATTTTACTATCAACTATGGTTCAAGTGAATCAAGAAATATTTTCCCTGTGATTTTTTAAGTTCCTATTTTCTAATTTCTATTCGTTTTCAAATATTTCTTAATATTTTAAATATTACGATAATACCCGTGGCTACACTGCGTAAATCTTGGGATATTGTAATACGCTGGGGTGTTCAGGTGCAAGACACGTCCAAACAATTGTGCTCTACTCTTATTATCTTGGGTGATTTTCTTTTCAAAATCAGAAGTTAACAGTAATTTTCCTCTATTTTGAACGTCTAGGGCGCAATATTTCTCAAGAAGTACTGAAATTGTGCAGTAAAGGAAGGCAAATAGATGGTTACCGTTTCTCGAAATCTCAGTGGATACTAATCGTCCTCTCTTTTCGAGGTCATATGTACTGAATTTCATCATGCTCGTAAAACTCTAGATTTGTAAAAGAGTCACATAGACGCTCTTCCTAATATAGGGAGATTATACACTAACAAAAAGTTAATTTTTGAAAATCAAATTTCAAATTTATTTTAGTGTTTTAAAAAAAGTGTAAGACAATTTCGTATATCAGTATTTCAGAATTAAAATATATTTGTTTTTAACTTTAAAAACACAAATTTTTTTCTTTCAATAATTTTAATGTATTTGTCAAGAACGGAAATGCGACTAAAATTATTATAGATTGTACACGTTTTGCTACTGTTTAATAAAAACACAGGCGCACACATAAAAAAGTCGAAACCCAGAAAGTAGACCCTACTACATCATCAGTATTTTAGGACGCTGAAACATTATGACTATTAAAAAAGTAATTGTCCAATTTTCTCTACAGTCGCCAGGGGTGTTGAGATTTCGCTTCTTCTGAAAATTTAAAACGTATGTATATTCTCAGGTATTTTGGTGCGTTGAGACAGAATATAATGACGAAAATTGATTTCAGCCACCCAACCAGCCCTTAGTACCCCCTTACAATCCCCACAGGGAATTGAAATTTCGTTTCTTCTAAAAATTTAAAATGTATGTACATTTTCGAATATTTTGGTGCGCTGGTTCTGCATATGACGAAAGAAAATGATTCCGATTACCCGCTAGCACCCCTTACGATCCTCAGAGGATGGGAATTGAACTTAATACTCGTTATGAAAATTGAGAATGTATGCATATTATGAAATCAGTTTTCATCGTTGTATTCGGTTTCAGCTCACTAAAATACCTGAGAATATACATATATTTTACGTTTTCATGAAAAAACGAAATTTCAACCTCCCCTGGTGGCTGTAGGGAGTGCTGAGGGAAAATTCGATAATTAACTATTTTTTTATAGTCATAATCGGTTTCAGCACCCCAAAATACATAGGGGTAGTAGGGTCCATCTTCTGAGTTTCGACTTTTTTTTTTTTGTTGGTGCCTGTGAAACCATTAACGATAAATAAATATGTAAGCTGCTAAGATGTTAAAATTGCAGTTTCTTGAGAAACGGAATATAGTTTTATGAATATTGTACTTTTATTCATGATCTTAGAACGCGTTATCATTCGTAAGTCGTAACTTGATATCCTCAAAAAGCATGTAATTTCACTCTGAGCAAATGTACATTGAGAAAAAAAAAACATGAAGAGGAGTGCACTTTATTTCTTTATTGGAAAGTAGTAGCAGTAAATTACTTTATTGTCCTCAAGGTGGTCATAGGCAGTTTGTAACTGCTCTCTTGACAAAAAAAAACTATTTATTTTATTATTTATTCCTAGTTTAATTGGGTCAGGTTGGTACAGGGCATGTACACAGAGTAGCCAACGGTTTTACTTAGCCATCGTCCATAAGAGTAATCGTACATCATTTTATTTTTGGCAGTACGTATCATTCAACATAAGTCTATTGCCAACATCGACTCTATTCACTTGTTGTTATGGTGCTATTCTGTTCTTTCTGCACCGATCGTGTGGAACGAATATTACCTTGTGACAATCCATGTTAGCCAGTCATATTGCATTATTTTCGGTGAAGTTAGATGATATTGAGTATAGTATCTTTTACTGTTCTAGTATTAAAAGTAATCGTGTTTCACCGTTATGTTTGTTCATCTTTAATTCAAATAAAACGCATGTTTCCTTCGCACATTTCTCTCGAATCCTGTACTTCCATATTGCTCGCTCTCACAATATAGATCGTCGCGGGAGAATGTAGCAGCAGATGTAACACTACAATGATGCCAACCCGCTATCTCTCTCGAAGGACGCCGTTCTCCGCTGTTTGCGAAAGTACGCCTGTGCTGCCCTCTGGGAGACAGCTGTATTCCTTTGCGTCACACAGCATTCTCTTGTTTTTTCCTCCTATACATGGAGACATTACTCTGACAAGAGAGATAGAAGTAACGGAGATTCAAATTATATCCTACTTGTGAAACACGATTTCTCTTCGTTGTTTATCTTTTCTGTAGTCTCATGTTTTATTTTTCTCATCCGACGTAGATAAATTACTTTCGAAACAAAAGATCACAAAGGAGTTATTTGCGCTGACTGATTGTTTACGGGTAAAGTTATGCTCACAAATGATCTCGCTTGAACATTTCCTTTAAAACTCACCGTAGTTAGTTAGATACCCTTGGCTTATGTTTCTTATATTTTCTCTATCCCATTATCGACAGAAATTTATAATTGAGTTAGTGTTTTTGTTATTTAAGGATGATGTACTGAATGTCCCAGAACAACGGGTGAAAAATTGGAGGGATGATAGAGCACATTAATAGAACAAAAAAAAAGTTGGGGAATATGTTCTACCTATATCGTTGCTGTTCTATATTGTAATTTTGAACAGCTGCATCACTTTCTCAATTTCCCTAATAAAATGCTTTTCACACCTTTTTGTCTTAAGTTCTTTCTCTCTCTCTTGGTGTCCTTCATGAGACATTTCCGGGTATGTGCGCCTTTATTAATTTTTGTCCCTATTAATGTGCTCTATTATCTCTCCAAGATTTACGGAGAGTTCTGGGACAAGCTGCATATTTGTGAAATGCAGTATTTCTTATATGTATTCTTAAAAGGATTTTGATATATTGAATAATATTTAATTTGTTAATATTCATATAGTACGGTTGGTTTATTAAGATCATTGTAAATTAGCCTACATTGATATATAAGTAATATCTGAAGATTGAAAAATAAAAGAAGGAGTAATTACTTTGATAGTCTTTCATTTTTACGTCAAGTTACATTATTCGCCGCTTGCAATGAGAGAGATGCTGAGAGAGAAAAGAACTATGCGACGAGGAAATTAACTGGAACCCATTATATAACCTTTTTTTTCTATATTTCGCAGTCTCCGTATCCCCTTATAAGGGTGAGCATTTGTTGTTTCCTTCGTAAAAGAAAAACGAACGAATGCTTCAAGCGAAGTGTTTTTTTCTCTCTCTTAGAAGTAGAGTCTGGAAAGCATTGCAAGAAAAAGTGTGTGACTGGGCCAGTGGCTGACTGGGTGCTTTTATATTTGCTCAGCTATTGTCTTGGTCTAGCGACTATTATCTTGTTAAGACGCCTGCGCGGCAATAGTGTTGGACAAAATGAATAACCTTTCAGGCAAATGTTGATATTGTGAACATAATTCGTGTACGCGATAAATTTTGAAGTGGTTAGATACAGCATCGGTGGGGACACTAAATAAATAATTTTATTTAAATCATATTAGTGAAGCGCAACCGCCCACACGCACTGTGTTGCCATTGAGCGAACAGAGGCTGAATGCGTTACTCTTCACGTATAACCCACATAGAAAGTAAAAAAAAATGCAGAAGTCCCTAGTGTTGTTTTAGTGCAGTTTACAATAATACGTTCCACATTTTATATACATTTTCTACCTCTCACATTTATAATAAAGAGGGTTTTCGGCATTTCTGGAAATAACAGAGATCAGAAATATGTTCATTTTCTGGAATAAAATTCTGGGTGGTGAGGTTGGAGAACTTTTTTACATCGTTGGATACATTGTAATTACTGAATTTTTCCCGGGTTGTTTCAATGCACTGGTACTAATATTTTGGTATGATATATCAGATTGACTTTTCGGCATACACGTGATCTAAAAGTTTCAAACGTTATAAAATTCCACTCTATGAAACTTCAATGACCCAACTACTACAGATAATTATTTTACAAATAATTATCAACACTATTATTAACAGGTCTTAATTTTATCATACGTCATCGTAAAAAGTAATCGATGGATCATTTTGATATTCCATTTTTTTATCTATAGCTAAAATACCACCGTCACTTTTAATGAAAACATTTGCTAAAGAAAATCAACCTTATTATAGGTTTCAGATTATCAGATTCATAATTTTATTTTTACTTATATTTATAATAATACTTTATTAAAATTCATATGCGTGAATCTTTAAAATTAAGAAACTCTCAAAGAAGTATTGTATTAAATGATATGGTACAAAAGTTGTTGACTTAAAATTGGTAATTGTTTGAATATGGCAATGTGCTTTGCTTTCCTTGAAAGGATGTTAATTCTCGCTTACATGAAGTAGCATGATAATACTGAAAGAGTTCATTTGCAAAAGGTTACGTCTCAAGAAATAAAACGTGTGGACATTTTCTGAAAATCCGTGTTATTTAAAATACGTGGTTCAGGGAATTCTCAATAAAGGAAATATATTAAACTCAAATATTTATTGCACGCTTTACTTTAGAGAGACAATTCCGACCACTTAGAAATATTTAATACGGCGCGCATACTTTTTATCTCTTGCTTGTTTCCTACTCTCTCATCCCAATTATGAATTTGAATCACACACAAAATCAATCTTCATATTTTGGTGTGTTTTAGAAATGTATTATTATACCCCGTAACTATTCCCAAATTCATTTTGAAAGGGAAACATTGCATTACAACCACTTGAGATCTATTTAAAATTTTCTGTGAATGAAGAAAGAAATGGAATATATAATGATGATGAAAAACGCGAAAATGGTCGTAAATAGTAGAACGAATATAATATCTCCAGATTGGGACATTATTTTCTAAAAAAACTTAAATTTTTTATCATTACAGATTCTCACGATAAACAATTTGTCTGTTCGGGCCTTCATCTCAGGAAAAACGTTCAGGGACAGCTAATATTAAATTATATCATGAATGTTCGGGATAATTTGAGATGTCCTGATATTATCCATTGCTCACGAGATATGATGTTCTCTCATGTTTCTCAGCTGATGAGCTTATGTAGATGTATTATTCAATGCAATTTTTCAGACATGACTCATTTGGAAGAATAGGTACTATCATCAGAATTCGCAATTTTTGATCCATTGCCCCTTTTCTTGAAACTAGGAAAAATCAAAGTGAATTCTAATGAAGATTTTTGTTTATTATGTGAATATTTTCATTCGTTTATACAAGTGGTTATGACAGTCTCTTTCTCATATGACTTAATGTACGGTATCTTTGAACCCTCTATCTTAACGTACCAGTATACAACGTAAATGGAAATTATTAATCGAATGTACGGAGAATGTTCGAATTTCTAACTGGTAACAGAACTGTAATTAAAACGTTGCAGTTCTTTTGACTGGTGCATATATTTCGACATGTGTCACATGTAGTTTAATGACAAAACCTAGTAATATAATGTGACTGTCTTAAAATAAACATTGTTACTATTGCATGGTTACAATTCATGTTAAATGTTAGTTCCTCTGACTCTCTTTGGCTCAACTTTGGTGGAAAAAAATTAATTGAAATTCAATTAGAAATTTGAAACAAATAGTACTTTGTTAAAATGTAAAATGAAAGATTAAAATGCATATATAGTCTTCAATTCTTTAGATAATGCATCCTTGACTTTCAACATCACGGAAGGAAAGGGGTTCACTACAGAAAAGTTAACTATCGAAGTAATATTTATGATATTTTATAATTAGTTCGAGATAATACTCAGATTATATTTGAAAAGTTTGTAATGTTTTGCAAAAGTGTTGAATGTTTAAACGTTTTTTAAAAACATTTCTAATTTTTTACAAACGTATGAACACCTGATAAAACACCAACCACTTGCCTTCCGGAACAACCAGTGCCCTTCTAAATGGTGGAAGTTGTGACTGACGTGAAGGCTAATCTGAAGAGGGGTCTGGAGCATTGACGTATTTTAGGAGATGGTGCTGGGGTGACGGGGTTCATCTACAGGAACACGAGCTATGGATGTCATATGGACGCCTCTTGCTTGCCTGTCAGTCCCTAAAATAAATGACATCTCATCGTCCATGTCCTCTTCACTTGGTCAATGGAAAAGGGTCCACTGGACTGCCTGTCTCGTATGCAAAACCAGTTCATTACAACTTAACACTCTCTCTGGCAAACTGTTTGAGTGTTTTGTCGTGTTAGGAACATAAGTGATGTAATTCACGGGACGTGTTATATAACTGATATGAGGGAACGTACACGATATATTGTGAAGAACATTATATGCCTGTCTTAAATACACGGAATCTAGATAGATGGGTTGAATATTAATTTTCGAAAATGGAACAATAATATTCGTTAGCGTAAAAGATGTATTTTCCTATTTAAGTTAGGTCATTTACGGCCCAAATTATAAATACACTGTTGGAGCAGTATCGTATAAACGCATTAAATTACTTTGGAGAGCAGGTCACATTCAAAACAGTTTATTAGTAAACGTTTAATGACATTTTATAACATTTGAACCCGAATTGAAATGAAATACATCTTACGTAATTTAATAAGCTTACTGTTCATGTTGCTGGTTTAAAGTAGTTTTATTTAATTATATACCTAAAAGAGCATCATTATAGTTAGTCAAATAAAATAGACGGATGAGAATTCCATTACAATTATATTATAAAACAGTTTATGGGAGAAAACTCTTTCATTACAAGTTTATATTTAACTTGTCAAATAAAAAGTTATGTATGACAGAATGTACGTTTATTTTCATGAGGATCTAACGTGAACATAAGAGATTTGGTGTCGTACTTTTAATGATACAGTATGTATTTACATCTTGTTTCATTTTTTATGAAGGCCCAAGAAGATCTGAATAGAATGTCACATTTGAAATATATTATCATTTTATCTTAAACGTAATTATAAATTTCATTGCATTCAATTTCAACTTTCTTTTCAAAATAAACAATATGTATAGCCGGGCTCTGATTTGAAGGTTCGCTTGAGAAACATAATGTGACTAGTGTTGGATAGGAACCTCCCGCAACTTGCCCAAAGAAAATTATTATCTGATCCAGATATATAAGTTGCGTAGCCACCTTGTTGGGAACTGGTAAGCTCAGAGAAGATGTGAGGGCTACAACTTGTTCGTTGGGCAGTACTGGAATTTTTGCTGGAATGTGATCGTCATTCTTAGGTGGTAGGAAAGATGGCGATAGCAATACCGGCATGTGACAGCAACAGGTTCCCTCAGATACTCCAGAACAATTTCCGTACTATAACCCGACAAACCAAGATCTCTCCTTCCCAATTTCCTTACCTAAGTACTGGTTATGTGGAAGATCCAGCCTGATGGCCAGAACCTGAATGTATCACATGAAACATAAATAAAACAAAAAGAAAGGGAAGTACACAGCCGCTAACCTTCAAGTCAGCTTCCAACAATACATTGAATTTCTTGGATGCCACATTACCTTTGGTCTTGACACCTGAGGGCTCTCTGATAACGATGTCGAGTCCGTCCTCTCGCCGCCAGAGCACGTGTGGATCTGGGTAACCTCGTGCGCGACATGTGAGCTTCACAGTGCCTCCCTCTGGTACCATCATGTCCCCTGACGTCTCTTCCGGAATGAAATCGGGTGGCACTACTACTTCTAAGAAACCCATCTGCAACAGACGTAATCATGAACATCAGTAAACTATTGTATTTTTACTACTTAACAACAAGCATCGTACCCTTAGCTACTATCAAGTCATGATGATAGTAATATTAACCAAATATTATTATGTATCAGATATTTCTTCATTCTTATAATCGAGATTTACGAGCTTTTGTGTTTCTTTAAGGAAACTTGTTTTGTTTGAAATCTTCTTATTGGCAAAAGGTTTCGGAATTTGTCCTTCTGGAAAGAAAACGTGGATCTACATAGACTGCTTTAACGGATGCAGAGACCGATATGTAGAAGGTGAACTCGTGCGGCAGAGAAAATATTTCCTGAATGCAGTAAATGTTGGAGAAAATTGAACTAAAATCCTCAACTTACATTGTACTACATCAATGAAATGACCCTGCCTCTACTCGTTCTAGGTAGGCGTAAAGAATACTTTGGGTCAGATTTTGACCCGGTAATAGTACTTACGTTACAAAAACCGACGCTAGTAGTTGAAGGTTAAATTACGTTTCATTTTTTTATGTCAGTAAAGAGAGTGCCACAGATGAACCGAGAGTGCTACTGGCGCAACGTGCACTTTCCATTTGTTGTCGACGAACGATGGAGGAGGAAATGACGGTTGTGATCTAGTGGAAAGGACTGGGAACGATTAAGGTATTGTATCCGCGTTGACTGAAGTTATTTTATTTTTTTGTCGGGCTTTACGGCTCGTCAACGGCGGGGTCATTAGAGCCCTTGAAGTTAAATTGTTATCTACTCAGGAAACTTGGAAATATTCACCGAAAGTGTCCCTCGTAATTAATCATTCGCATGACTGATATTTTTTTATGTCGGGCGAGATTACTTATTTTGTGAATTTAAAACGTGATAATCAATTTATATTTTCATTTGATTTTTTCTTTGACGAGATTCATATTATATTCAGTCACGTGATATAGCTGATGCTTGAGGTGAAACAGTTTTTGTTGAATTATTATATTAAATGAAACATAAGATATAAAATCCTTAACATCATAGCGTTTCTATTTTTATTTCCTATGTTTTAGTTGGATTTGTAGCTATGCGAAGTCTATACTTCTGTCAGGATGTCAAAAGAAACTAAGCTCGTAAAAATTTCTCTATATAAACCCATACTAACTTAAAGTCAAAAGTTTCAAATTTTTTGCAAGGTAAGGGTAAAAAAACTCATCGGAACTGGATAGAAAATGTTTCAAGCTATCATTTGAAATTTTTTGGGAAGTACTTAAGTACACATTCTGACGGATATAGTGCCCTAAGCAGTTACAAATGAAACAGGTAGTTACTGGTCATGAATATTCATGAAAGTATGCACTTAGATACCGGAAATCTGCCTCAGAAATCCTCAATTGTATTCCGATGATTACGAATGTTAGTGATCCAAAATAATATACTGTATTGATAAACACGTATTTCAAAATTCATGCTTCATTATTCTGCGAAAAGACAAGAGATGTTTATAGTTATCGTTTGAATAAAAATTACTAAGGAAATAAGTCATTTCCTTGCCCGAGTTTTTCTTTAGTTTTCCTTCGGGTAGAGGCGGATTTATTATACAGGTTCTCTAGGCTTTGTCTAGGGATGTGTTTATTGTAACAATAAATCGTGAATTTAGTGTTATTTCAATTATTATGATTTTTAAACACTATACTCACAATAATCTATAGTTCGATAATAATTTGTACATGTAAATTTTTTGCGTTAAATTACAAACATATTGACATTCTATTAGTATTATAACTCGTAGCTAACTTTTTATCTTGTCTAGTAATTTTTGCTTAAATTTTTGAATCCGCCTCTGCCTTAGGACCCTTGATCGGAATTGATGGAATGTTCCCTTGCTTGCTTCCTGAGAGTAAATTAGTTTATTGTTCTCCACGTGGTCATACGCAGTTCGTACTGCTTTTTGACAATAAAATTTATTTATGCCACTATCCTGAACGAGCAACCATTCGAACATTCTACCAGATTAGCAATATGATTAAAAAGTTAACGTGGATTATTGTATCGATACTCTCCGCTTGAAATATGATATTCGCATTAATTAAAAATTAAACCACCAAGAAAATATTTATCTAACAGATTTTGATATGTAAAGCAAGTAATTGATTAATTATATCAGAGAACACCATTGGTATTGAAATATTCGTTTCCAGAATTAGTATAGAATTTCAGCATTATAGACGGCACGAAATGAAGTCCTATTATACGCCACTCTTCATCACCATGTAGCTCATCCTACGTCACCCAGCCTATCACACATCTCCGGCTGCCACCGCGCGGCACGCCACTGGCGTCCGGGAGAGAATTTCACAGTAACCACACGCGTGAGGGTGGCAAAAATAACGATCATTAATGGAAATTAAATTCCATTGGCCAATGCGCAGCCTCTAATGGCATCGCCACTTCATTTCGGTCTGGGGGAAAAATTCAAAAAAGCGAGTAGAGTATTTCGCTTCCGTAGGTTTGTTTACAGGGTATCACTTGTATATTTTTATGATGAAATTTTAGGTATGACAGTTTTAAATATGTTTGAGTTTATGGAGATTTTTATACACTCTTGGGAAATAATGAACTTAGTAGCAATCAGACGATCAATAATTTTGTATAATTTCGTAAACAACTATGTGATAAAATTTTACGTTTCCATTTCTCCGAGTAATAATTTCTAACATGTTCGTAATAAAAGTATTTACAATAATCATGTTCTTTCTTTGTTATTCTCATCTACCTTTCAGACTTCTTTTCTTTTTTATACTTTTAAACTCTGACAAAGGATTTACTTCACTCTATAAGTGGTCTAAATAATTCTAAATGATGAAACACCGAGTAAGAAATGTTTCTCATACATTTCTTAAAAAATCACTTTCTACACGATGTATATTTTGAATTAAATTAGATGTATATCAATTGGAAAATATATCATTCTTTATCAAATCCGGAAATTATATCCATGGTGTAATTTTTGTTTTCGAAATATTCGAGTTGTTTAACCACTGTACACTGGTTGAACGAATTTACACCTGTAGTGTAACGAAGACAATCATGTTTCCAATTATACAAATACGCCTACGATCCTAAATGAGTATAATAATGAGGTAGAACATTTTCGACAAATTATGGTTATCGCGGTTTCTGATGTGTTAATGTATCATAGCTCAGTGACAAATAAAGTTGCAATGCGTGGATGACGAATCATAGTAAGCGAAATAGAAAAATTGACAAAATTATCTTTCCTAATGCAATGGTTCTTAAATTTCTGTGTTCTCACATTTTCCATATTGAAGTCCCCTAAAGTATCTGTTCGTAAAGTGCAACTTTAGCTTATCACGCCTTAATAATTATAGCCTAATTCAAATTTTGTACCCTACGTTTAACAACATATAAATATTATTCATTTAAGCGAATATTTCCTTTTGGGAGACGTCATTATGACTGAATTCATATGTATTAGAATCCTTGACGATGGAAGATTTGACTTTCAATTTCTTTTTATCTTTTAAATACATTGTAGAGTATCCATATGTTTTTCATCTCAGTAATTCGAATTATTACAACTCTCTAAACATCGCATACCGCGTGTAGCACAGCCGTTGCCACAGGCGTCACATGATTCAGACTGTGTTTGTGACTCAGTAAATGAGCCATCAAGCATAAACGGGAGCAATACCTGCGGTTGCACCAAACCCCCACATAATAGGCGTATGCTTCACTGAACCAAAAACTGCACTAACAAATAGTGTGAAATTGACCTTTTAACATATTTTATGTTTCCTTTCTTTGGCTTGTTCAATGAGTGGGTGAGCAAGAGAACTCTGCCAATTATGGTTGACCTCTTTATCTATTTTCTATAGTAGAAAAACTGAATGTTGAATTGTATACTTTCTTGTTACGGAACGTAGAACCCGTAAGATAACATTTTTCATCTCTTCTGCATTGAACTTTGCATATAGACCATGTAATGCAACAAAAGTGATGCATTTATTAATTACTTTCACAGAAAAAATAAAGATTTACATTTTATTCTGAAAGTGTAAACCACTGTCATTCTACCAGAGACATCTTGTAACACTGTCATTCATAATTCCTCAAAACAACACTTTCCTGGAGTATGTAAAAAGATAAGGAATAAAAACATGTTTTTCTTTATATCGTTCTTATGTGGAAACAGTGATTTAATGTGAACCAGAAATTGAAATTCTATCGCGTATGTTACATTTGAAGTAAGCGCTCTCTCTCTCTCTGTGTGTTTTTATATATATATATATATATATATATATATATATATATATATATATATATATATATATATATATATATATATATATATACACTTAATATGGCATTCTTAAATGTGATAGTTTTTTAAAACACTATAAAATTTTTAACTACTCATTATAGCAAAATACGCTATCTGACCTCTTCAACATTTCTTTTTCTGTCCTTGACGAATATTTGTCTTTTTTTGTTCTTTTTCTTCTTGGTAATTTTATTTTAGAATCAACTAAAAACACCAACAATTTCAGTGTGTGTAATAGCCCTCATTATTAAGAGATTGTTTCCTCAAATCCTAAAGGGCAAGTAGTTCGTTCTCAGGAAGAATAGTGGACACTTCTTTTTATATTGTTGTATTTTTATGTAGCGTGGTAGGTCATTGTCAGTAGCTGGGCCGCTTAGCAGGGTTTACTAACTTTGCCCTCGTGAAGGGGTTAGTAGTAGTCACAGCTATATGAACTCAGAAATTAATGTGAAAAGCTACAAATTTTCTGGCTCCATCGGGAACCGAACCCGGGAAGACTTGGTGATGAGCGACAACACTACCACCTGCACCATCGCTGGGGCTGGGGAACAGTTTCCCGAACTTTTCTGGTCAAAAAAGTATAGTTTCTTTCTCAAAAGTCGTAAAAGCTTTATTACAGAAGTAATTTTGATTCACTATTGACTAAACCACTAATTCAAGGACATATTATTATTATTCAACTCATCATTCGATCTGAATCAAAATTAGTCGTGTATCAATCAGATTTCATAAAAATAAATGTACGACTAAATTTATCCATTTTGTTACTTTAAACAGATTCTACAGCCAGATATGACCACACTTTTATCAAAACTCTTTTTTCTAATATATCATTAGTTCTGTATTGATAGTTCTGTATTTTTGTGTATTCATTAGTTCTGTACTGTCAAAATCTGTAAAAATAAAAGTTAATTCTATGTAACGTCTATGGCATGAAAATCTGAAATGTAGACGATCAGTTATCTGAAATTCTTAAGAATTATTGCAAGAGAAGTGCAAAGTATAGTTAATATTGATGAAATAAAAGAACAGAAAAAATTGACTGTCAATCAGTAGATGTGGAACTTCATTCACATGACTGATGACTGTAGTATCCGTGAGCAATATTAAATAAAAGCCACAAAGAACGTAGTTATCTGATACATTACCTAATAGTGATATGAAAACCGATGAATTCTGAGATGATTTCAGATTTTATACCGAAAGTTGTGTGTATTTTTGTATCTTTCCTTTGCAGTTATTAATTTTTGGAATTAACAAAAGTGAAAATTTAATATCACGAAAATCGAGAATTATAGAAACTAACACATCTTTTTAAGATATTACATAAAATCCCCGGGCAATGCCGAGCAAAATGAGGTATTATTACGATATTTTCTCTACGCAATCTCTTTCCATGCGTTCACTGTATCGAGTGAGTTACCTGCTATAGGCCAAGCTTTAGTGGTTTACCCCAATTTAACACACCTGGAAAGCCGTTCGCTGAGGGGAATACCCTTTCTCATTGTCGGCACGCATCCAATGGGCGTTAACTATCCCAGTCACGCGGCCGATACATCTTTTTTGTTCTTGTCATCCTGTGGTTATTTGCATCTGCGGTACAAGAATGCACTATACTGCGAAGGGGAAATCCCGTTCGCTGCCTATGTCGTAGCGGCGCACATTTTTGAGTCGCTCTTTCTCCCTCATCCCACGCGCCGGTGAGGTGCCTCCCTGTGACATCCACGGCTGCCGGTAAAATGGTTGTACGAGTGGCCGATATTAGCTAACTACACCGGTTGGTACACGAATACGCTTGTACGCGTAGCTTTAAACTGAGCGTTTTCATTTTACAATTTTTTGTTTTGATTGTTCCAAAGCCGAGATAGATTAAATCTGGTGATATTGTTTTTGTGTACGTGAGTATGTAATGAGGATTTTTTGTGGGATGCCCTACTTACGAACATATTTTTTTGCCGTGAAAGAGAAGGATCTTACGGGGCATCATTGAAATTTGAGCATCACAAGTTTCTGTTAGTTTCGATTGTGTATTTAATTTATAATTTAGTACTTATGTAAATTATGTTTATGAAAACTGCTAGATTCCGAACACTATTATTCGACGGTAAGTTGGGATAATTTATTTTTGGGAGTTATATAATATTGCTTACTGAGCAAACTTAAAGATTTTCTCTATGTTTTATTTTCACAAGAAATATGATTTTATATGATAGTATATTAGAGTATTATTATGCCGCTGAGAATAGGTATCATAATACTATTATAAACTAGATACAGATGTAATAATAGGTTCAGAATATATATAAAAATAATGTTACAATATATTATCATGTAAGCCATATCATAAATACTATAATACGATCAATCTAACATATTAAAAGGAGATTAAACGAATTTGTAATACATAATACAGTAAGGGGTTTATTGATTGATGAAATGTAATTTAAGGTTAATTTCTACTTTATTATGCAATCCTGTTAAGTAATACACATGGTTGTATTGTATGTGTTAGTAATAATGGCTCGATGGGTAATGAGATACTTTATAAAGTCTCTTCAATTAGTGAATTAATTTGTATGTTTGCCCGGCGATTTTAAAGCTGAAAGTACAGAAAACGAAAGCATAACACAGTTGGTTACTCTGCCCGTAATCAAAAGTATTCTCAACAAAATGTTTCCCTAAATTGTATTGGATGTTGGATTAATAACAAAAGAATTGTTTATACTTCGACTTGTTGTTTCATGCTACTGCCACAGAAATTAGCGTTATGCGACCATAATGAGTAAACTACGAACTTCTTGCTTCTTTGGATGATTTTTCTAGATGTCGGTCATACAGAAAATTTTAATGAAGTGTGTACATTAGCGCCAAACAAAAACTGGTAAATTAACAAAATGGTGAATAATTTAACCTTATGAATACATAAAATATTTCTATAATTTTCCGGAGTACGTCTATCATTTAAGTTAAATTGTTTATAACTTTAACTTATAAATATCCAGTCAGAGATAGATAAACACGTTTTGCGGATGAAAAATAAAGTCGGCTACACTTTGAAGTCAAGACTGACAATTCTTTAAAGAAAATATATATTTTTATTTTAGCATATTAATTTGAAGTTGGTTACATAACAAGTATCTCCATATGAACTTATTGTACGATTATGTTTGATCCTGGTGATGATATAACTGAAAAAGTGAAATCGGATTAACAAATAAGATAACAATAATCAAATAATGTATACATTTTGTTTCAACGGAACTGATAACTTACATGATTACCCCTCCAGTCACTATAATTTGTACATAACACTGAAGAAAGTATTATGTTCACTCATTGGTGCATTCGAATATTTTGGACCTCCATTCATTATATTTAATAGAACTTGAATTATTTCACCTACTGGAATTGGAAGTGTGAATGATTATTTAGAAAAATGTTTATCCTTTCTTTAGTATCTGTTGATTTATTAGAAACATACTTTTAACTTTGTTACTTTTGGAATGCATCATTTTTATTTTCTTTCTCTTCTATTTCAAAACTTAAATTTTTAACCTGAACATACATGTTTTCATGTTGTAACTAACATAATCATTAACTCTATATGATACATTCTTTTTGATAACTTTTACTAATAAATTAAAGCATTATACTTTTATTATGTTTCAAAACTTGGTTGTTTAGCTGGTTTGATAAGTTAACACATCTTCCTTCTCTGTTTTATTACTCATATCTTTAGGTAAGTATACAATATAAAATGTTATTATATCTTCATTTACTATTCTCCATGTTACAATTCTATCGCAGACGTGCTCTATTACAAATGAAAATACATATTCTATATCTTTGAAACTGTTCTTACAATTCCATTACAGTGTCATACTCTTTTGATGCGACTGCACATAACCATATCCTTGAAAGTGTTATCATTCTATTCAAACAGACCACCGTAGTTTGGCGACACCTTCATGGATGCTACCATCTTCTGAAATTGCCCACTTAGCTCTCATAGCAGATAATATTCCCCACTACTGTCCTCATTCATTTCATCTGTGGAACTAAAGCTATCAGCCGAATGCTCACGGCTGTGTTAGATCAATGTGCCATCTGTATCTCACAGCTCTCCTCCTATCTTTCTCAAATGTATGTTTCATTTTGTTTGAAACCTCATTGTCATATTTATCACCACACCAGCTATAACATTCCACCCAATTAATCTGCAGTACCGGACTGCTTTTGGTGCATTTCGGAACACGGAGCGTCATGATACTAAAATATTCCCTACAGTGCCGATGCTCTATCTGCGCGCGCGGGCCCGCTGCTTCTCACCTAGCCACAAACAAAAACTTTTTTTTTTTTGCTCGTTTATCAGTCAACGCAGAATAAAATAAGATTCATTTCGTACATCTAGCTTTCGTGCCGACAACTTTATATACCAGTGTGAACTAAGTTGTGTTATTTTTATTCCCACGATATACAAAGTACCCTTGCTTCCCCCCTCACTCAAAGGCTAATACTCAAGGACATACACACATGCAAAGTGTCCGTCGTGTACTGTTGGAAACAACTGTAGTGTAGAGTCCTTAATCAACAGAAAACCGGCAGGGCGGCAATGAAATGAAATATGAAATTACTCATATTTCTGGTATATGTTGCAAGCAGACTTTCATAGTTTGTTGAACGTGTACTTGGTCGTGATTGTGCCACGTCTCCTTCCCTTTCCCTACTCCACCAATAAGCGGTGAGCACCGAGTGACAGCTGGCACCAAAGGGGTTATGAGAATCGGTGAGTAGTTATATTTGAGAAATGACGAGCTCTAAAGGACACGACTGAGGGTTCTCTCTTGATTTAAGACTCTACTGTAGTGTTATTGTATTGTAGTGTTGGTACTAACGAATACGTAACAGAGTGACGGGCACTGACACATCGCTACAGGTGACGAGTGGTGGCAGAATAGCATAAAAGGAAGAGTTTATGAGTGGGTGTCATTGCTCACCGACAACTGGGTTATTCGTTCTTCGGACGGAGGACTCCTTTCTATTGCAGTGCATCTAAAATTAACCTTCACTGAGGTTCATCTTGTTCCAACCTATGAACATCCGTTCTATCTTTTCCCGTATCCTTTCACCCAGAGGTTCGTCTCGTACAAAGCGGTAACATCGCGTTAACTAAGCATTCACTCTCTATCCTCGCTCTGAGTAAGAAACATTCATGCGATCGAACACAATCACCTTCGCTCCGACTCGCTATACTCCATGTATGTTGGACAATATTAAAAGAATGATTCATTAGAGAGGTACCATTACTCTGACCGCCAATCTACTTCTTCAGGCCATAGACCACCGCCAGCTCCCTCATCCCTAGGTCTGTTAGAACCCCAGACGTAACCAACACCACGACAATACAAGTAGTTCCAATACATTCCCACTTCAACTAAACTTATCATTACTTCATTCCATAGTCACCAATGATCACCGAAATCTCCCATCTATGACACATCGTACGCGAGCCACAATGCCGGAGGTGGTTTGAATTCACATAATTTAAAGAAAATTTCTCGTGTACTTCGTTTTATCCAATGACACGAGAAACATCATAATCCTCCAAAGTATATAATGAATGCTAGTTCGGACAGGTAGCAATATTACCAAAATTAAGAGAAACGTATTTCACGTCTTTCATGGGGATTCGGAAGAGCAATTGAATTTAAGCAAACATTGGTTCAATCCAGATTTGTGTGTAATGCAGAACCTGACACAACACGGACGATTTTATGAGTATTTTAATGAGAGGAAACCGCAGATCATAATTTATGAAACTGCAAAATTTAGTTACCAGAAGTAACACGATGTACAAAAAGAGGAAAGGGCTGACGGATCTTCTAAATAGTCGGAAATTAATCGAAACGGAGAAAGATTATGTGCATTTACAAAAGCATGTCACATAAATTGATATATATTGGTGATAAAAAGAAAAGAAGGAAAAGAAATAAACAGGATCTTGTATTGGAGCAGTTGTGGCAAAGGCAAGATGGAAAAGGTTAAGGGAATTGTTATCTTATATAGCTATACTGTGCCTGTCTGAATCGAGAATAACAATTGATAACACACGGTTTAAAAAAAATCGAAAGTAATATACTGCCCCACCTATTGAATCCCAACAAGCTTACCCCACTTAATTTTATAACAAATATTGGTCATCGTATTAATACTCTTCGTGTCTTGGTAACGAATATTTTCCTTATTGCCATCTATCTCTACTGACAAATACAACTCAAAAATACAGTTATTTCATTTTCTTGCAATTGTCTTTCTTTAAAAATTTATTTGATCATAAATTATCTGATCCCTAGTGAACAACTGTCATAATTGGATTTATTTACAATAATTATTCCTTTAATTTCTCTCTTTTCTCTTCATATGTTTCCTTATTTTCTGTTGCCTAAAATATCCGTCATACAATTGTATCAACAAATATTCACACATTTTGACACCTATTCATTCGATCATCAGGTGATTACAATGCTATTTCCTTAGCAATATGACGTAAATTAAAAAAAAATACAAGTACATAATGTTTGTAATCTACGACAGAAAACAAAGAATAATAAAAAAATATATTAAAATCGAAATACACACCTGTAAATGGTTGACAAATAATGAAATATATAGTACAAATTCTTTGTTTTATTTTTCACGCAAAAATTTTCAATAGATGTTATTAAGAGTTCAAGAATGATTATTTGCGGAAGCATAATCAAAACCTGACGCGAATCACGGAAACTAAACTGAATCATTATTAAAGTCTCCACACCTCTTGCTTTTACTGTCTTCTCTACAATAGTTTCATTTATTCTAGTAACGGCGAACGTATTCCACTCTCTTCTGTTGTAAATCCTACCACTAACGTTTCCACCAGCGTCTCTTCCCCTCCTGCCACCACTAGCATGTCGACGTTGCAGCGCGCTCACATCATTTACGCAGGCGAAATACGAGGTGCGTAAAGGCGGTGACGAGTCAGTCAGTGCCGGAACGAGTAGCGGAGGTCTCTGCCGTCTCGTACCTTTTACTGCTCGAGTTTTATTAATCACACTGCGACCCTTTTCACGAGTCCGCTAGCGCGCGCCGTGGAGCCAAGCACACTTTCTTCCGCTTCCCTACATTTCTCACGCGTTCCTCGTTGCTACGTCTTGCTACGTCTTGCTACGTCTTCCTCCGTCACCTCCGTTCCGTGAGGGGATGGGAAATTGATTTTCTTAAATACATTTTTCTGTTCTGCTTACGTTATATTATCTTCGCTATCATTGGTCCCCCAGTAATCTAACCCACAGGTCCCACACTTATGTCTAATAATCAAGATACATATATTAGATTTAAAAAATTAAAGTCATGTAAATATATTCTTTAATAAAAATAAATCTTTAATATCCTAATAGATTGTACTCAATGACTAAGTAAACTCAGAATGTTGTTCATTTCTGTCTTCCACACACAATATGAACCCGCTCTTACACAAATACGCAAAATGATCATGGAGTTAAAGGAAGAAATCGCACAAAAACGTATGTTTTTGTATCATCAAGTACTACACATTGGAAGGACCATATCATTATATTTATTTTGCTATTTCAANTATATATATATATATATATATATATATATATATATATATATATATATATATATATATATATATATATATATATATATATATGTGTGTGTGTGTGTGTTTATAAAATTATTATTATTATTTCTGTCACAGTCGAAGATCAGCGTGATCCAACGTAATTTCAAATTTTATGATAAAATCGTAACATTTTTATTTTCAGAATACCTAATCGTTACCTAAGGGTACAAAGACTGGACATTATTGGTTTCCGATGCCATCCGATTAATATCTGCCTCTAGCTACTTTCTTATTAAAATTTTGCCGATTTTGTTTTCTTAATATCTTAATAACATTTGCTTGTCCTCGCAGCTCATACCGTTGATTGGAAAACTGAAATGCAATCTTTTCCCAAAATTTATGATTTCTCGGTCATTTTAAATCTGACTAAAGACGATCAACTGCTTTTGAATATAGTCTCTGCGTCTGCACCACAAACTGCCAGTACCAAACAAGAAAAACAGGAATTTTGGGATGATTTTGATGAAATTATACAAAACATACCTCCACGTTCATATAGGAGGAAATGGGCATGACGGAAAGAGAAACGACCTCTAGTGACGTACATGGAGGATATGGATTCAGTTGTGCAAATTGGCAATGCAAAGATATCCTGAACTTGACAAACCTTAAAAATCATTAATACATATTTACAAAAGAAACCAGAGCATCTTATTATCTATAAATGTTCAAACCACAACACGCTAATAGATTACATCCTTGCCAACAACAATAGTCTTAAATTGTATAAAGACTGTAGAGTGATTCCTGGTATTGAACTCGTACCACAACATAGACTTCTCGTCCCAGATATGAGGCTACCTAAACCTATAAAAACACGCGTAGACAGAACAGAGAGCATAAAGTGGAATGTGATACACAGCCACAAAGGTACAGGAGCAGAACAAGGAAACATCCTGGTGGAATGAAAGCATTAAAGACCTTATAACAGTTCAGGGAGACACATTCAAAAGGTGGTAGAAATCGAATCTAGATTAAGAACGTCTAGAGTATAAGAGTCTCAAGAAGATAGCAAAAGGGGCCGTAGCTCAATCCAGGGCAATATCTAGAGAAGAATTTTATGATAAACTGGAAAATGCAGAATATGATAATACAATTTATAAATTATCCCGGCATTGATACAAATACTAAGTCATATAAATATATTAAAAACAACCAAGGCAGACTACTAACAGCAAATAAAGACATCAACGGACGATGAAGGGAGTATTACGATGAATTAGGACAAGACAATGTCCTTTATACCTACAACCGAAGGACCCATAAAACGCATATCAATTCTAGAAACAAAGAACACCCTATTATAAATGGAATATCATAAGGCCATCGACCCCGACCAGATACTGGCTAATGTATGGAAGAAATTGAAGGATACTACATTACCCTGGCTCACTAAGCTCTTCAATGGCATACTCGCAAAAGGCAAGATTCCTGAATCTTGGCGTAATAGTACCTTATGCCCAATATATAAACATAAAAGGAGATATTGCTCAGTTTAACAACTATAGGGGAATAAAGCTCACATTACTTACGCTAAAGATGTTTAAAAGAATTATCGCTTCCCGTATAAATGTTTGCTCCCGTATAATTGAAAACCAATACGGCTTCACATCTGGAAAATCGACTATTGATGCCATACCGACAATGAGAATTATGATGGAAAAACATCGTGCAAACAAAGAAAATCTGCACCACTTATTCATAGATCAAGAAAAGGTGTACTTAGAAAACTGGTATAGAAAACATACCCGAATACTACAGAACTCTAGTCCAAGATATGTATAAGGATACCAAAACCAGCATAAAAAGCTCTGCTGGCCTGTGATCCGTTCTACGTAGAAATAGAAGTTCATCAAGGATCAGCTCTAAGCCCACTAATATTTAACCTTTGTATGGACTACATCACACGGGACAAACAAAAGACATCAGAGTGTATACTCTACGCGGACGACATAGTCCTAATATCCAAAATCGCAATAGATCTGCAAGAAACATATGGTAGATGGGTAACATAAATAAGAGTGCCGTGGGCTACGTATATGTCGGAGTAAAACCGAATACATGGAGTGTGGCTTTGGAGAGGCGATAGAAACGGACTGTGATGTGTGTATAAATGTACGTTGCCCAAAGTGGACAACTTTAAGTATTTAGGCTCTGTGCTCACCCCTGACGCAAATGTCGACCACAGAATGCGGCGTGGCTCAAGTGGATATCGTTATCAGGTGTCCTCTGCGACCGGAAAATACGAGTAAAAGGGAAAGTGTACAAATGTAGTACGAAAAGTTATGACAGATGGGGCAGAGTGATGGACCCTTAAGAAATTACATGAGCAACAACTACATGTAAACGAGATGAAAATGCTCAGATGGGCAGGAGGAGTGACCCGGCTGGATAAAGTGCGATATGAGTATGTCAGAGGATCGTTAAAGGTAGCACCCATTGTCGAGAAAGGAAAGGAAAGACGACTCCGCTGGTATGGCCATATCCTGAGACGCGAAGACGATCACGCTGTGAAAAAGGTATTAAAGATCCCTGACCAACCCCGAGGAAGACGACGACCTCCCACTACCTGGTGGTCATGTATGCAGAAAGATATCCAGTGCGAAAACCTGAGTATACAGACGAGCCAAAATAGAACTCGCTGGCGCAGACGTACAAGGAGACCCGACCCCAGAACTGGGAAGAGGGTTGGGCAAAGAAGAAAGAAGGTCTTCCTTAATCTCATGTTTATGTCAATGCTTAAAAGGAGGTTCTGTGAATAGTAAAATTTGTAATATAGTCAGCAATATTAACTGCCTCTATTTAAATATGATTTCACATAAGAGGAGTATTTTTCACGCATAATAATTCCATTTTTGGTCAAACACAGTGCAGTGAATAGTTTTTGTGAGTCACGTGGACTGTAGTTTTATTACTATTTTCTCCGATGAAAGGTGCGGATGCTTTGTATAACGTTTTTGTTCTTTTACGCATTTCAACTACACTAAATACGGAGAGGAAATGGGAATGTTTGAAGGAAGGAGGTTCTAAAAAGTTTTTGTCCATCGTTTTTTCGACACGCGTCCTGCGGAAAATGAGGAGAGGTTGAAATGAAATGACGTTAACATCAAAGTGGATTATTTTGGTGGGTTGCTGATAGAGTTGCACCCTTTACTGCACTGTAATTGACCTAAAACCTTGACCGAGCTTTTTGACCAGATTTTATTCCATTTTCCTCAGCAATCATCCTGTGAGTTGAAATTATTCTATATGAACATTCCTGAATTTATTCAAGAGAGGAAATGACATATGCTGATGGTGACATTCCATTTTTCTTTATTTATTTTTATCTTTTGACAACTACCCTGTCCATAAACTATACTATATCAGGGGGTAATACACGGTTATATCAAATAATCAATTTTCCTATTGGTGTTATCCCTTATTTTAGGCTGCGCCCCTGACCAAGTGACGGGCTCATCAACTGTTCTCCTCATCGTTACACATGTAGTCGTAAAACTTCTCGTACATTTCCTTTGTAACCATTCAAATTCTCTTGTCATTGATATAGATTAATCCCACACTATTAGCATCTTTGTTAATATGAGTATGACTAAATTCTGGAGTGGAGGATGGTACTGTATAGAAATATCTATCATATCTGGTTTACCTGCGCAGTGTGATGGCATTGAAGAGTTGAGAGGCGCCGATTTTTAATCAGAACAGCGTGTACAGTTACGAAATTTGCGAATTCCTCGATGTATGGTATCTCTATGCTATCACACACTGCACAAGTAAACTAGGTATGATATACCTTACTCATATTGTACCATGTTCCACTCCAGAATTTAGTCAGTAGAATGGTAAAATTTCCTTCTTTTGTTTTCCTTTACCATTCCTCTTTACGCGAGTTTATTTGCTGTAGAGATGGAAGATACACTTTAGAGCACAACAAATGATCTACAGAATACAAATTATGCAATATTTTCTGATAACTTTTATTGTGGAAATTTGTATTTAAGAAATCACCACCAGGAAAGTAATGTAAAATATGTCATTTTGAACGTGATACTTGAACTGCAAACAATGTTTATATCACCGAAGAAAAAGAGATTCGGCAAGTGTCATCTCGTAGTGTTGTCTACTTCAATTATAATTACATAATTTTTCCGAAAACTGACGTAGAAACGCGAAATTTGTGAAAGTAGCTACCGTAGTGCGGACGCAACAAAAATGCGTATTTTAGGACGTGTAGCAAATATATTCAAGAAGATTTTAATGTCGCTACGATATCCTTCTAGAATTAATTTCAATATAGTCATTAATTTAACAGTTATTAAGGGGTTCTTAGAACGAGCATCAAATTCCAACTAGCGAGTACACACTCTCTCTCCTTACTGCTACTCAATTCTTTTCATACATGTTACTCACTGTGACAACAAAAATTGATAGCCTTCAAGGTGAGTCAAGCTAAACAGCAATGTAAATTTTATGATGAGTTGAGCTTCTTATGGATCTGAATGCACTATTCATAGACTCAACTATTCGGTCACTATAACATACTCCAAACGCTGTGCGCTATTGCGGTATGAGTATGCGTCAAAGAGAAAAACTGACAAGGAAAGAGTCGTGTGCCCTTTCGAGCACTTGTTTTTAGCTAAGCACCAAAACCAATATAAATTTATGTAATAGAAAAAAGTTCTTNAGCACCAAAACCAATATAAATTTATGTAATAGAAAAAAGTTCTTTTTTGAGCGCTTTCATGTCAAAAGGACACAGATATCTGAAAGCAAATTTAAAATTTTGTGTCAGAAACCCCGGGTCCTCGTTAATAAATAAATAAACTTTATGGTCAAAAACGCAGATGCAGACAGCGAGTTTCTACGTGGGGAATTATTCCTAAATATTTAAATTTTTATTTCTAATTTATTAAATTTTTCTCCGCAAACAAGCAAGAGACCATCCCATCGATTCCAATCAAGGGCCCAAGAACAAAGGTAGATTTAATATTAATAAAAGAAGTTATTTAATAAATACGAACTATTATCCATGTGTTATTACAAAATTAATCGTAGATATTATGTGCATTAAAAATTCGAGTGAATTATAATAAAAGTTTTCATGACTTAACCGCCCGTGCGAAAATCCACCTCTTCCAGAAGGAAATTCGGAGAAAAGCCCTGTCCAGATTGGGTCACAAATAATTGCTCTAACTAATAGTTACTAATGTAGTTACACAGTGACTAATAATCAGTCAAAACAAAAATTGACCTTTTCTGCTTCCGAATTCTATGTCATTCTTGTAGTCACGCAAACGATTATGCGCTCTACATTGAGTCGGATAGTCATGGCTCGGGTGACGTAGTTACGACTAAACCACACTCGCACCACGTTAGGTGGAAAGGGAAATATTTTGGCTATAAAGTATCCACAGGTGATGGCCGATGTGACGACGTGCCTACCAGCATAAGTTACATTTGCTTTTGGTGTCATTGCAGTGACTGCACCTGTTGTTCGCCTCTTCCTGTTAGGACACGATATGACGTTTTATGCACGTATTTATGGAGAGCTCGGAAATGCATTTATGGTATGTTACTCTCTCCCAGTCACATAAATTGTCACAAAATTGATACTATTTTTCTTAGTGAAGATGCTATTGTTACACCAATAGAGTCATGACTTGAAAAAAGTACACTTTCCGAAACAAACTTAGAGACATTTTGTTCTTTTCTTGTATGGAAACATTCCCATTGTTAGTGCCCAAAATAAATTTTTTTAAAGAAATAAAGATGATATAATAAACCTTGTGATCAAGGCCTATCATCATATACTACGTAGCAGTTGACCTTATTTTGAAGTTGATACTGGTAAACAAAATAAAATGATGCCAACAGTATATATGGTTATTAAGGTGGGACCAGTACTCCAAGTTAATCAGATCACTGAAATTTATAACTGTTTTCTTCATTATTATACTAATTGTTTTAAAACACAACAATATGAATAATAACATATAAGAACATGATTTAATTTGTATCCATCAGTTAATTCTATAGTACAACAAATATGCAGGAACTCGCTTGACTTGTTTGTAATGCTTAAGAGCAAATGCAAACATGACGGTTTCGTGATTTATGCATCTCACCTCAGAAAAAATAAATATCTTTCTCGTATGTTCGGTGACCTATCGATAAAAGTGAAGTAAAAATGCAACGGAAAATTTACTACAAATCAAAGTAAACTTCCATCACTTTCGTGATTTAAAAGTTGGTCATTTTTCGAAAATAGCGTGTTCTCCATAAGACGCAATGTATTACACCATCATTCATTACTGCTATTATTTCATTTAATAATGGGGTAATAAAATGAGTTACTCTCCGGAAACAAACAATAAATACACGTTACTCAGTTTATTTACACAGATTTCAGATATTTTTGTGGTTTAATTCTACGTAGGCTAACATCTTTTAGAAAATTTTACTTGTTGCATTCTCTGCATTCTCAATTTTATAATTTGTTTCAGATATAGAATGAATTCTATACATTATCCAAACTCATTTTCTTTTCAATGTTATCCGAAAATTAGATATATATTCTTCTTATTTTTATTTTTTATTATTAATCTCAATATATTATTGTTGTTATTATTATTATTTATTATTATTATTATTATTATTATTATTATTATTATTATTAAGGGGCGGCCCGTGGCGTAGTGCTTAGCATGAGTTTCATGATTTAAATTCGACAAGCCATGTCACAAATCTTGATCTCATACAGGGATAACACAATAATTATGGTTTTATTTTTATTATGTCACACCATAATTAGAACTTTGTAATATCATACCTAGTAAACACGTATATATTTGATTATATACTTTAGCCAGCAACTATCCGAATAAGCAGAATTTTCTCATATATTATGCAAACATTTTATTTTAGTTTAAATGTTGTTGAAGGAAGCAAATGTTGGTATCTGACGAATATAAAAATTTAAAGGAATTTTATGTCTAAGTATTTGGGTCGTTTAGAAATGAAATTGTTTATTAACTTCATACACATGTAATAATTTTTTTTAGATAGAATTGAACGATTGTAATATAAAGAGTAAATACTAGTTGGTAATCTCACAGTAACTTTCAATTTGTTAATTTTTCTTTTACTTCAGAAATATTTTGTGGACTTACTTCAGTACCACTTACTGCGAACGTTTTTATTTCAAGAAATTCCTCTTTTTCCTTCTTTCCTCTTTTAGAGATTTCAAATTGGATTAACTTAACGAATGATCTTTAAGTTCCTTCCTTTTGACTTTCCCATTTTGCTAATAAACCGCCCTACCTCCTTTTCATATCGCTACAACACTAAAAAGTGACAGTTACACGGATCGTAAGCACCAGTGATATTACCGATAAAGAATTATACTTGCCGTACCGACCCACGAATATGGACCGTCAAATATCGTTGCGAATACGTTCTCGGGTTGTTCCCAGTGTCGTAACAGAGCTCGGGAGCGCGTGACACCAGGGCTCCTTTTTCTCGTTTAACGTCGTCCTAAAATTATCGAACAGCCGTCCCCGGAAACGATGAAGGCGAGTGAAAGTATCGGAGATATCGTTAAAAGATTTAATCAACATTCAGACTTCTCTGTGCGTACTGGTCATTTCGGAGAATTTTCTTCTAAAAGTATTGGTTTCAATTCTCCGTAGAACCCTTCTGTGGCTAACCAATAACCTTTTTCTTTCTTTAATGGGATTTGGAGCACCGTAAGGACACTAGGGAGGGTTCGGAAAAGGGGTGAAGGGAATTGCTTCCTTCCGAGTAGAGTGTTTTTAAATTGTCATATTATGAAAAGGAACGGGGACAGGATACAGTGAAAAAGCAGATCGTTTATATGTTCACCTCTCCTTTAAGCGTCGTGTGCTCGTGTTGCGAAGGATAATTTTCGGACAGATTATGAGAACAAGTTGTCTCGAATATTGGTTTTTGTTTCTGTATCATGAGGCGCTTTGCGCTCATCACATTTTTTCTTCTGTACGGTAATACTCAAAGTATATAATAAAAGAATAAGAGAAGTGAATTAGAAAAACTTAATGTCTTAATGGTATTTCACCACAGTGAGAAATAAAACGAAATTAGTTACTTATTTACATCGCAATTATGACAACATTTAATCTTTATTTTATGATTCCACTTTTATCTTTGGATACAATGACTGAAATCCATGGCTTAAACAACTAAATTTTATAGTGTAATTAAATTGTGAAAATCTATTTTATCCAAGTTCCATTGTTTTCCTCAATACTTTGCAATATAAAATAATTTTTACTTGATTCAGACCATAGAATTTTTATTGTAGAGTCATTTTAATACTTAAACAATTATAAAATAATGTCTTTCAATAAAAGAAGTTATAATAAAGAAATATATAACAAAGTCACTTCAATTTCTTCAATATTATCCAACTCCAAATCGTATTCAAACTGAGAGCAATGTGAATTTAGTGTTACATTTCCAACTTAAATGACTCTACGAAATATATCTCTTTGTCATTTATCTTGTCACCGTGAACCAGATTTAATTAACTGCGGTCGTATAATGTATTTTCTATCGTAATCCACTTTACATTATCTTCTCCGTAACTTAATTCCACTCCAACTAACCTCTTGTTAGAGTTAGAGGATTATTGCCATTGTTTCTAGGTTTATTGAGTGATGACATAATAGGTGCTTTACACGAACAACTCTTTACGGCCCTATAAATAATAGTGAGGACTTTATCTAGTTCTCCTTTTTCTTGAAATGAATTCCAATTTGGCAACATTTTTTTTTACGTTCGTGCTTTATCTTTTCGTCGAGACGTAGTGATATATTTCCTCTTTCCTCGGATTAAACGTTTGAGAATCAATATAGGGAGAGGATAAATTTTTTTATCAAAGACAACTACAGAATGTGTTTCGAAATTTATCGTTTCCGTTTTCACTTTTTTTTACTCAGTTTTACAAGAACAATACGGAAAACTCATCAAATAATGTGAAGCGTGGATTGGACTGTGTTGAAGGGTGTACTGGAAGGAGAATCCTATTCGCAACCTTCTACCAATTTCCATCTTTCCCCTTCCCTTCCACTTCGGAATCTTACGAGGAAGCTTTAAAAAAAAAGGGATGTCTTGAATGAGGGCAAGCGAACCGAGGGGGAAGGGAGAGTGCATGAGAGGGTTGAAGAAGGGTTGGTTGAGAAGGAGACAGCCGCAGTTTCCGACAACTTGGACAGGGTAGTGCACAGTGGGAACTCTAGTATCGTCAACTTCT
Organism: Laupala kohalensis; assembly: GCA_002313205.1. Lineage (NCBI taxonomy): Eukaryota > Metazoa > Arthropoda > Insecta > Orthoptera > Trigonidiidae > Laupala > Laupala kohalensis. Next base: position 512,272 of record NNCF01126148.1, on the reverse strand, counting down.
TAAGCTGCTTTTCTGCGAAAAGAAAAAAAAAAGTTATTTCGTTTCTTCATAGACACTGAAAGCCTTTCTTCCAGCTCTCGTGCGTTATAATCTGACGTCTCGTCTCACACTGACGCATTGCTTCAGACATCTTAAGATTACGGCGATGCTGAAAACATTAGCCTGCATTGCGCTGTCGTATCACGACCGAATATTTTGTCGGAAGTTTTTTTAAAAAAAGTTGTTTGAGAAAGGAAAACGAACAAGTGAAATAATTCTTTGTGATCCATGAAATACATATTTTTGTTTAAATGTAAAACAACATTTCTTAAATATTTGATACATAAAATAACTTTTTGATATCTGTTATTTCAATGAATACACGACTTTAGATGAAGTATATGCTGTTATTACGCACATGAAATATACAACTTTCATAAACATTTTATTTTTTGAGATTTTATATGTAATCCAATATGTTTTCATAATTTAAAAAATCTTATCGCTATCATGAAGTTATTTAATTTGTAGTAATGTAGTTATTATGAATCTTTTATTGCATCCTTTGTGAATATGATCTTCAAATTGCACAGCTTGTTACTTACAACCCCTATACTTTATATTCTCTTTTATTCCTCTAGTAATCCATAGATTTTGTTTCCTCATCCCGCATATCTGACCTACTGCCTCAACGCCTCTATGTACAGTCAGGCACAAATTTGCATTCCACGCAGATTTCTCGAATGAGATAAAGCTTTTGCAGCACGTGCTGCAAAAGAGCGCAAAAAAGTACTCTCACACTGCGCGCTAATTACTGAAGTTCAAAAACGAGGGAACCAGGGGAGGACGAAAGATTCTAATCGCTCCCTCCCCTACAGCTTACAAGCCCGCGCGTTTCGCATTTTACACAGAACTCTCATCACCAACCCCCCTCCCCCTTCCAACCCGACCCGGCAACGTTTCCCCTTTCGCCTTCATCGGTTTTGCTTGCTTGGTTGCTTGCTTCCAACCTTCCATCTCGACACCATTCCACTAACAACCAGAGGTGCGAACAATTCCAGGGTTTAATAAGTGCAGTTAGTAACTCAAAAGAATCGTGTTGGCCAAAGGATCCAGGTATAAACAATGCTTAACCTTCTTTCACTCACGGCACAGGTCTCTTGGTGGTAGAGGTTCAAGCTGAGAGATACAGAAGACTAGAAAGAGTAAAACGAGAATCATGAATAATAAACGAAATGATTCAGAATACCTGAAATTATTAAAAGATAGTGATACTGATGTGTTCTATAAGATGTGACAACCCGAAAAATCTTATATACAGATTTATAAAATGAAACGTTTGTTAATGAAATGTAACAGTTAAGAATTTTACTATATTTTATAAAATGATGATTTTTCAGTTGATTTTTATGAATGATTTCCAACAATTTGTAAACAAATCCGGTTTAATTTAAAGTAATAATAACTAATAAGTGCAACAATTGAACTTTTCAAGATTACATCGATTATGTAGCACATCACAGTTTCAGAAATCAATGTTAATGTATAAGAATTTAGTATGTATAGTACTTGTTTTTCGATCGTCTTACGTTGGTATTGATATTACAGTTTCTAAACTTTTAATATGTGATAAACATCAACGCCAGATAGTTAAAACTAAAAATATTCAATAATTCGTAACATCTTAACATTTCTGGTGGTATTCCGACACACAGTGCGACGAAATTTACGAACAGGAAGAAGTGGTTTTATACAGAGTTGTAAAAGTAATGCGGAAATATGATGACCTCCGGTGTAATCGTTGGCGACCTGCGTTTCACTGCCGGGTTACGGGACTCAAATCCTCTTAAGCTGTACTTGGAGTACGAGTTGGATGAAAGTGGATTGAGGCAGATTTTCCGGAGTAGCTTTTTCTCGAACGTTGTACGCCCATCAAGTTAATTTTGTTTCATAATCATGACCATTGCGTTCACATTAAATTAACTAGGGAAACAAACAGAATCCTTTCTAATATTTTAATGATAAAAGCTAATTCCATTAATACCCAGCAGTGATTCAGCTCACCTTATCCCCGTAAGAGAAAATTGATTCATTGGCTACTTTGCCCGCACAAAACATATCTGCATTTGTCTAAAAGTTTTAAAATAATATTTAATGCATTTTTGCTTTTAGTTGTACGGTCTGATTCAGGAAGATAGTATACCCCTTACATCTAAATAGGTTAAGACACTGAAGGGATGCTTTCAAATAGATGTCTTTTCTAAATCATTTAGATCTAAAAACTAGAATGCGCAGTTTTGCGACGGAATGGGAGCTTTCAGATTGAACAGACTCCGAAGTTCTCATTGATTTCCATCGTAAAAAAATTAGTTCAAGTCGAAAACTGGCCTAATTATTTTATACACTCCTACATTTTTTTTTATTTCTTAGTCGCGGAGGTGTTGACAATTTCATTCGATGTTCTTTTAAAATAAAACATTTTTTTCTTGTTCAGAACTGCTTCAAAGTAAAGACTACTACAGATACATTACATTTATTGAATTTTGAACGAAAATACCAGCGCCACGAATATTTGAACATTTCGGAATGTCGACAAATAAATGAATCTATTGATGAAGTTCCGGAAGACCTCACCTTCAATATATTCAGAAATTTTTAAAATTTCGAAGTGCTGTTAAAATTGTTTTTATAGTGAGAAATACGTAGCTAACAATGGTGAAAGAGAGTGCTCTTATACCTTGGGCAGTTAAGCATTAAAGCTGTTGTGGTGGACCAGTAAATAAAAATTTCAATGAATAAGATTTAGCAGATTCAAGATAAAGTTCTATGGATTCCATGAGTGCAAACAAAATTTGTGTGCAGAGACGTCCACCAGATTCCTCATAAACTGACTCCATCGGCCATGCTTAGTAATTTCCACGTCCGCTGATGGCACTGTTGTCGCAACATATCTCTGTCAGCCGGTATGACACTATAAGGTGAGAACTATTCATTTCCGAGCAATATAATTCCTCGATTAATGTTCAACAAATCTTTTAATTGAGCTAGGGCCGTACACATGACAAACTTTGCTAAAGAGTCATCGGCAAATATGTACTTCAATGATTTGTCTCGTGCCCCCAATGATTGCCCCCTAAGAAGCATCAACGGCAAAGGATGACCATACATAGGAAAATATTTGCGAACACATAACTTTCAAAATATTTCAAAAGAAAACTTCAAGTTACTTGTATCGTCTCTTTTAAAATTGTTCATATTGGGATTCATAATGTTTAAAAAAAAGGAGAAGCCGTTACTGTTAACTTTTTGTTGCATCTATTAAATCGAAATATGTATTTAACTTATAATTCTTGTTCAGCAATACCGAAATAATCTTCGGAGTTTTATTATAAATAAAATAGGCATTAATAATATATAGCTCCATGCCCTATGTATTACCACCTAATATAACAACACCATTTCATAGCGACATTAATAGCTTAAACGCACGCGGCATGCTGCGTTAAAAAAAGAATAGGTTATAATTATAATAAAAACTTCAATAAATATTATTTGAAGCTCATATAACTGTTATAATTGTTTACTTATTTCTCGTGTTATATCCACAAATATTTTCTTACATTCAGATTTGATTTAATGTAATTTGCGCGCACTGTTTGCGTTCTTCGACGAATGTGTAGCCAGATCGACAAGCAGTCGACAAGGAAGGCGGTTTTTTGTCTTGGACTCGGGGTTGGAATGTCCTTGTCGTTCGCATCGAATACCCTTCCAATACCTTCTTGCATCGAAAATTTTATTATTCTTGCCAGTGAGGAAGAACCCACGCCAATGATCAACTTTGGAAGGTACTTGGCAATGATTGCCATATGTGAGGCCTAGGCTTTACCGGACAATTCTCCATCACGAAGAAATTGTTCGAAAAGGAACAATCTCGTGAAAAGGAACAATCTCGTTCAATACGAGACGAATACAAACTCTGCTCATGTAGGTCACTGATTGGAAAACGAGAGGAGAAGGTTATTTGGGGAAACGTTTTTCACTATAACTTTGGTCACCAAAGAGATAAATATTTTACCATGTTAATCACCAGAACGTTACAGACAAACGTTTATGTATCAGAATACTATGGATGATGTATTAAATATCAATTACAATATTATAAGGGATGAAATTCAGAATTTTAATTTAAATGGGTTCATTTTATCTAAGAATAAATATTCTTACACATATTCGCAAATATTGTTCACTTAACACACTTTGATATTTTAACAATCATGTAATCAATCAATTTCTTACTTTGAAATGATGAATCCCACAGAGTATTATTATTTTATGTCGTTGCATCCTTTCTTAAAGACGTAAATTAAGTCAAATACTTATTTAAAATTTACTTCGCTCTTTTTATCTCGATTTTCATTGTTGCATTTCAGGTCATCAAACAAATTTAACACTTGGCTTCGTGTAATTTGTGAGTGAATTTGTTTTAGCGTTCTTCTTTACCGTATCGTAACAAAAGCACTTCTTCAGTTTTTGCTACTTTCCTTGCCTTCATCAATATGCTTTTGAGTTCAATTATGGGTAGGTATTTGAAATTGTATTTAACAGCAGAAACATAATTTCTAGTACCACCGAACCAATTATTAATTTTTTATATGAATTTTCATGACTTGTAAAGTACGTATTCTTTGTTACTGATATTTTTTCACTGACCAATAATTTCCAATTCATTTTATCTGCTATAATTCCCTCCTCTTTTCCTACATCTACAGGTATTCATTGTATAATTAACTTTCTAATTCCTAAAAGATAATTTATTTTGGTAATATTTGCGTTTGTTTTTAATTTTCTTACACCTACCTCTTCATTCCTATAACGCTTCTTCTGCATCTAACACTCAAATCTCATCTTTTCCCCTCTCGCGTTCCATCCGCAGCCAACTCACTCCCCGCCACCCTTGCACCCCCTCATTCCCTGTAGCCCTGTGACGGGAGCACAGCCAGTGTCGAGATATTAAATTAATTACCCCTGCAAGAGTGCCTAGCTCTGCCGAGCTGCGCCACGAGTTAGCACGATAAGCTGCCTCACTGCGTCCTTATGGTTTGGATTCGCGCTAATTTGCCGTCTAAAGTGACGCTCTTCTCTTCCCCTTTTTTTCATTTTTCGAATAAAATCGACATTCGTAATTTTGAGATTTAAGCCCGGTCGTTGAGCTAGTAACTTAGCGATGTATGCGAGTAATGATCCGTGAGAAATGCACTTCGCGGAATGGAATTGAGAGTACACGTGACGATCGACACGTGAGTGGGCTACTTCAAGATGAGTTTGTAAGTACAATCATCGTAATAATTTTAGATTCGCTAGGAATTAGCAGGAATTCCATATGATATTCAGAAATATTTTCTTGATGTCGATGGATATTATTGGGTTTAGTGTTCATTAATTTTATGAATAATGATGTTACGTTAGTAATAAGCGTTTAATTGATGATCAAAATTGAATTTCCCGTTTGTCAATAATGTTCGGATGCAATTACAATTGTGTGTGGGTGTGGAAGTGCGGGCCAACTATTCTAATACTAAGAAGTAATGACACATTAAAGTCGATCTCTGCTCGTAGTTGATATGAAACATGAAATTACCTGTAATGTAAAATTCTACTCGTACCATACTTCGTTAATTAAAATTTTCGTAAGTAGTAAACGTGGATGCAATTTTATTGGTGAATGGATGTGTAATTAAGGAGCTATTACTGGTGTAATACCGTAGTCACAATAACACGTTAACTTACTCCAATCTGTCTTCTAAACAATGTTTCGGTCAGGTGGTAATGGTGAAGAGCGGGGAGTCGAACGCGGTACTCCTACTTTGATCGCAGGGGTGTTAACCACTACACCACCCGTTCACCTTCCACAATTGTCCACCATTTTCGCCCAGACCAACAGTTGCGGAAGGCGAACGGTGGTGTAGTGATTAACACCCCTGCGATCAAAGTAGGAGTACCGCGTTCGACTCCCCGCACTTCACCATTACCACCTTACTGAAAGTTATCACATATATTCCCACGTGTAGTGTATACCGAAGAAATATATGCCATCCATGTGTTGTTCATGAATGTATGAAGAAGTTAATGACTCTCTCAACACGAGTTTCAAATACGGAAAGAGAAAGAATGAGAGGAAAGCGGGAGTGAAAGAGGAATACAGAAGATGAGAAGTCTCGCCCGCACGAGGTGGAACCTCGTACGCTAGATCAAATATTTGTCGTTCCTCGCGTCTGTCTGACGGAGACTCCTTCCCGCTCTCCAAACTCTCATGGCTCGGTGACATCGCGTAGTCACGATTCCTTGCTTCACTTACAATTTCTTAATTGTATCTTTGTAACTGGTAATTTCTCTCAAATTCTCCAATTGCGCGTGTTGATTCGTGTTTCTTGGATCACATTGCTGATTATGATTTTTTTCTCAGGATAATTACTCAAAATTCAATCATTCTCATCCAATATTAGATGGATTTATATTACCTTTGTCCATCGAATCATCTTAGTCTGTTTCTTATTTTCATGTGTTCATTCATTGAAGTGTTCCTCGTTGGTAATTCAAATATTCACTATTATATGTTTCAAATTTCTTTCTTTATGTCAGACGTTATGTACCTCCCATATCTTTACAATCTGAATTCAATTTACCATAGTAAGATGAATGCTGATTTTCTTATCTCACACTTTGAATATTTTTATATTTTCTCTCGTCTATTTTTCTTTCTATTTCCTTGAATTCGTAAGTGCAGTATTTACTTCCATATTTCCACGCAATTTTCTTCACTGAGATTTTTCTGCTTTCATAGCTTTTCAACCAGTGGGGTCACAAACATACAGGAGGACACGCAAATTCCAAGGTTGGTATGAACTTTTCTCCCTTTACACATAAAATTTTATTTGACGTAGCTAGTCGTAAGGTGGATATATTAATTTCTTGGTTTCTTCATTAAATTAGACACGTAGAGTTATCTCATTTGTTGTTTCATCAATACAGAAGTAAAATATGAAGCATTTGTTCTTCCAGAGCTCTAATATATTTAAAGTTATACTACACACATTTCCCATAATGCTGGGGAAAATACTGAAATATATGACAATTTTAACGAACTTTAAGAAAACTATTTTTTTTTGCATTGAGCTCATATGAAAATTTATATTATCCTGCATTTCTTATGTTCGCTTAAATAAAAATTTGCTTCCCAAAGGGTAACAGTATGGTAATTTAATTATAAGAATTATATTATTACACGCTACAATGTGCTAATTGCACGTGATGGTAAAAAATAATGTACAACTGAATTTAATTGAATGTAATTATTAAATATAAATTAAGTCTAAAAATAGTATTTGCTTCCAATCTACTGCTCAATAGTGCTTTGATCACTTTTCACTACAAAACTGTTAATTTAATTCAATTTAATTACACCATGAAATATCAAACATAAAAATTATGAATTTTCTCTTCTTTATTTCAGAGGAAGAAACAATTAGCTGGAACTGTCTCCATAATCTTTCTCTTCAATTTACATTTTTCCAAATTGTATGTTCGAAAGGGTAAAATAAGAGTTATCGTTCCCAATAAAAATATCGTGTGTACACTATATCTTAATATCTTATGAGTACCCTGAAGAAGGCTATCCCCTTCGATGATACTTGTAAATTTCTTATCGAACTGTAAGCGGATTCACATGATTAACACTCTCCTTTTCAATATTATGTGGAATAAAGCATTAAGAGTACTCATGAAAAGCGTATACCAGAAGGGTGCTACAATAGATAGTATGAGACTTGAGGAAATTATATTTCTAAAAAATCTAAATTTTTCACACAAGAAATATCTCGGTTACCGTATTAGTTCATTACAATTATAAATTATTTTTCAATGGTTTACAGATAAGTAAAAATAGTATTTCCGATACTACTTCCGTCCACTATACAATGGAAATAAATAAATAATTTAATACTTAAGACATTCTTTTCCACTAGTGCAGAATTCTCTATGACATATTTTACCATATTTCCTGGTGACACTTTAATGTTGGAACATACAACATCGGGCAACTATTTGCGAAAAAAGTAGTTCTCAATTTTAATTGGAACAGAAATATGAGAATATACTTAAAATATTTTAAAAAATTTAGTCCAAAAAAAAATTATTCACAACTAAATTCACAACTTTCCTCAACAACAAAAATCCACATAAAATCTCATGCAGTGATATCAAACACGACCTCTTTCATTTGTCCTCCCACAACCGAGCTGTGCACATGTTATACTCTAATTACTTGGACTGAATCACGTGCAGGGTTGCGTTGTGTGAGGAAGGAGGGAACGGTGTGAGAGACAGGAAAAGGAGTAAAAGGAATGAGGTAGGGATGTTGGTCCATGGACGACAGTCCATGCCACGCCACCGCCGCCGCCTCTACTGCTGTTGTCCACCTGTTCATCCCCGGCAGAGGCGGGGATGTGTCACGTGACTCGTAGTTCTCTCTCTGTCCACCGTCCGCGCCACGCGCGTTTCCATTGTCCTCAACTCCACAATGAGAAACCCTAATCCCTTCACGACGCTGCCCTACACGTTCTGTGGCCGTTGCTAACCAACGCCACGCCGCTGTCGGACCAACAGCACAGCCTCTTACCCAAGTGGATCCTACAATGTAGATGAATACTTGAATCCAACAGGCTTTACTTGAGACTTTCGGTTCACGTTCCTTTTTCTTTCGTAAGTTGATTGGTTTTGTACATAGCTGTATCCAAAATATTCGTACCAGAGGCGGAGAATGTAATAAAATAAAAGTTATCCCTCTATAAACAGAAATCCTTGGTTTATTATGAACCAGTGAAAAAAAAACTTTCTTCAGTTTATTTATTTGCATGTTTGTTCCTCACTATTATTAGTTTATTATTAGCAGAACTACCTATCGTTGCTTGGGATTCGAAACAAAATTTTAAAAAATAATTACGGACATTCAAAATTTTAAAACAATTAACAAAAAATACCATTGCTAAACAAAAATACAAAAAATTACATCAAAAAAATTATATATGCAATTTTTAATTTATTTACATTTGCAATTTTTAATTTATTTTTTTTATTTTTTTTTTTTTTTTGGTGGGGCTTTAGGGCTCGTCAACAGCGAGGTCATTAGAGCCCTTAAAACTTGTACAGGTAGGGAAAATGCAGTTACGCACTAGGGAGAGCCAACATGACTCTCCCCGCGTGTGGGACTCGCCGAAAGACTCAACCATACCCACTAAAAACCCTCCTGCATTACAACTCTAAACACAAATTCCAACTTTACTAAAACTTTACTAAAAAACATTTTTTTAAAAAAACAAGAAGAAGAAGAGGAAAATGACCAAGGGAGGTCAGAAAAGAGAAAGGAAGGAGCATGGCACAAGTAAGTGGGAGCAATGCCATTAATTTATTTAATTTATTAATTTATTTACATATATATTATTGCAAATCCCACCAATTTTACTGCACTTTTACAAGAATATTTTCATTTTTTCCCTTGAAGCGTCACGTTAAGGTCATTAGAGACGTTGCAGGTGGAAAAAAGTGCAGTTTCAGACCATAGGGAAGAGCCGTAGTGATTCTTCCCCGTATGTGCGACTCGCAGAATATCTCGACCATACCCACTAAAGGAACCCTCGTGAATTCAACAAATATCTAAATAAAGACGTGATAGAAGTTAAGGAAACTGTTGCCCAATACATTATATCGAAAATGAAAGAAATTCTAAAACTCATTTTAATCATACAACGGAAAGGAAGAATAAAAGGAAACAAGAGGACAGAAGATTGCAAATTTAAACCCTCGGAGAACTTGCGGAAGGAGCCCCGATCTACTTATAAAATTCAATAATTTATTAACATCTGATTCATTTGCGAGAATTGTTGGTAAATCTGAAGCCAAACCAATTTGTCTCTGTATTCTGGTGTATTAGGTGGCGCGCTGGCAGAGAAGAGCTACACTCCTCAGAAACGGATTCATCATCAAGCAACAAGAGATACCGATGAGTGAGAGGACAATGTCCTATGCTGAGGCGGGTCAGCAAGACCTCCTCGCGCCCGGCTGACCTACAGAAACTGCTCCATGACTTATCAGAGAACTTGATCGTTGGAGCTTATTCCTTTCAACAGTCAACCACTCATTGTTCCATTCACTCAAAATCCTAGTCTAGATGGAATTTAGGATATCCCCTTTTGGAATAGAGAAGAAATCCACGCGATTCTGAAGGCATGTCGCCTTCGCGGAAACGATTACTTCCTCAGATTCCCACGTGTTCGGGAATCCAGCATAACATTATGTTTCCGTCACTTTTGCGAGAGAACAGTACGTCCTGGATGTTCTGGATCAGCTTATCATCTGAATACATAGTCTGGTTTGCATGAAGGTCACTTAGAGAATCTGAGCAAATCACAAAATTTGATCCGCGGAAACACATTATTGAACGCAGTGCTCTCAATATGGCATAGCGCTGACTTGTGTAAGCGCTGCACAAGTCGCCAAGACGGTAGCCACAGTATTACGGGGAAACATCACGGAGCAGCCGACACCATCGGCCTGCTTCGACCCATCCGTAAACACAGGAATATAAACCCGGTGTTTGTCGAGGAATAGGTGGAAGTATACCCTCAACATCGCGGCTGGAGTATTCTTCCTGTCATGATGCAGAACATCGTAATTCATCTTCGACTTGTGCAAAGCCCAAGGAGCTTACTGAAACCTTGATTTAAGACATAGGTGTGCGTATTTTCAAGGTTTGCAAAATTTGTTAAGACCGATATCCAAATGGTTTGGATGCTCTCAGTCTGTTGTTGTAGAAACAGATGGAAGAAGAGCAAAGGATAAAATACTGCGTTTTGTACCAGATTCTCGGGTAAAGTAAGAACATGGAAAAATTGTCGTAACATGAGTAGTTGCCACCGGAGGTAAAGAGATGGTTCGCCACTCTCGGTATACACACTGGGAATGGGACTAGTAAGGTAGGCTTCCGTGACTAGTCGTATTCCTGCATGATGGACACTATCCAACTTCTTCAAATAGCTTGCACGAGCAGAACTATATACAATAGTTATAATCGAGCCGAAATATTATGAATGCTCGATAATACTGGAGCAAGGAGGAGCGATCAGCATCCCATTCCCTGTTACTCAGGCACTTCAATAGATTCAGAGACTTTAATGTTCTAGCTCTTAGATATGTAAGATGTTCAATCCAATTGAATCTCTGATTCAAGATTTGACCTAAGTATTTTACTAATGGATAGAATTTCAGAACGTTGACCCCCAGGGCGAGGTGAGATTCTGGCAGGCGGCTTGGTCTCCTACCAAAAATAGAACAGAATGTTTTTTTCAGCAGGAAGCCAGTCGCCTTTGACCATTGGTACAATCTTTTGAGGACGAGTTGGAATTGTCTCTCCCCACCTGTTACACTTTGCGATGAGCAAAATGTGGCATACTCATAAAAAAAGAGAGTGTTGGACCAGATTCTTTACAGCATATTTTATACTATTAATGGCCACTGCAACCAAGGTGACACTCAGGACTGAGCCATGAGGGACACCATTCTCTTGAAGGAGAATCGAAGAGTCTCTTCCAATTCTGTATCGGAAGGAACGCAGATCCAAAAAGAGCTGTAACAGCTGCGGATGGTGTCCCCAGGCATATAGTTGTTGTAAAATGTAGTACCGTAAGCCTTATGGATGTCAAAAATATTCCGATGACATGTAGCCTCCGGACAAAAGCGCCTTGGATTTCTGTTTCTAACAGAAGATTGTCCAGGGTTGAATGAAACTTCCTGAAACAACACTGATATCGACTCAGCAGGTTATGCCTTATAAGATACCAAACAAGTCGTCAGTTGATAATTCTCTCTAGTTTTACCAACGCACCTCGTCAAGACGATGCTACGATAACTACTGATGGCTGTCTTGTCCTATCCCGGTTTTAGTAGGGGGATTAACGTTGCTTCGTTACGGGAGTTAGGGAATACTCCCTCGGATCCTGAAAAATTAAACAAGGTATTCTTTGGATTCTAGACTGAGTGGTCTGAGCATCTCATAATGAATTAAATATGGACCAGGAGCAGTGTCGTGGGCTGTCGCTAGTGTAGACTCTAGTTCCCACATTGAAAAGGAAGGTTCCCAGTTGTCGGAACGGAAGTCAAAGCAGGTGCTCTCTGGTACTTCCCTATTCCTCGCGAAATCAGATCGTAGTAGATCAGTTCACTGTTGCAATTTCTCTTTTGTTGGTGAGAACCTGACCCTGATAATTGAGACCGGATATTGGGAGTCGAGAATACCTGCCAGATATCTTCCGGATTGACTCCCATACTTTAGTGGACGATGTTATTCTCTTAATGGTATTTCTCTTTTCTAGAAGTGGATCTGGATTATTTAATGCTTCTGCGCGATGTTGTTCTAGCAAACCGATATGAGGCGAGGTTTTTCCGAAGATGGACTACCCTTAAATTTCCGCAATGCTCTTCGCCTCGTCCGAATGGCGGACTTACATGCGTCGTTCCACCAGGGGACATTGATGTTTTCGGAATGGATTCTTCAGCAGTGTGATGAATCACCTGGATCAAATGATCGACCCTCTCTTGGACACTTCCCATTTCCCTAAAGACAGCCAGAGAACAGTACAGTGTCCAATTAGCCTGTCTGAGAATCCATTTCTGAGGCTTGCATTCGGGAACAGTCGAACGATCCGGCAAGGATAACTAGATAGGATTTTGGTTACTACGATGCAGATTATCTTCAACCTTCCGTTGGAAGATATCAGCAACTTCAGGACAACAAATTGATAGGTCTGTAGCAGTCCATGACCCCGTGGCAAACGCAAAGAGGAAGATATATTGAACACACAGTCATAGCTGGTACTTCGTGAATTTTGACTGCTATAGCCTTGATTTGAGTTTGTATGAGATTGGGTGTGGAAAGAATAGTGTTTCTAACAGACACGGCAACTCCACCTGTTGCTCGATCTCCCGTGGATTCATTATATCTGAAGCTGATATATTCCCGCAGAAAAGGAGAGTGTTCTGGTAAAAAAAGGTGTCTCTTGCAGGCAAATACTGATCGGATTGCGACGCGCCAAGAGCAGTAACTCTTCACGTTGAGTCATTAAGGTTCCCCTGTAGTATGGAAGTTATTACGATTTGAAACCACCTGGATCGGACTCCTTACTTGGTATTTCCGCGTCATCGTCGGACTGCACAATTCGACTCGGAGGAAGGAAGTACAGAGACGTTCTTTTTACGTCTTCGCGACTTGCTGGACGGAGTTGTTCTTGTTTAAAAAATCATCGGCAAGGGTCAGGGGTTTAGCCCTAGAACCCAGCTTTTTCTTCGTCTGTTGCTCGGCACTTGCTGGGGTACGTGTCATAGTGGTGAACGTGTTTTGTGAAGTAGATGAACGGTGTGTGGATGGAGTTTGTGGCTTCACGAGAACAGCTTGAAGATCTTTCTTTCCACATTTGAACTGGCATGTACAAGACGTTGTCGTAGACATGTCAGTGGCAACTGTCTGGATAGATATGCTCTTCTTTATTACTGGAGTCTTCGCTGCGGCGTAATAACTGGCAGAAAATACAGGCCCTGTATTTCTTCCGTACTTTACGGTACGGGATCCTTTCAGTGGTCTTCATTTCTTGCACTTTCTTTTCTTCTAGAAAGGCAAAGCACTTCCTGCTCCACACCGTGTGGTTACCTGAGCAATTAATGCACGTCACAGGCACCGGGTGAAATGGCGGGTTCGTGTGCCTCCTTCCCGGACGTCCCACAGGTATCACGTCCATTACACGATTTATTTATTTATTTGCTTTCTTTTTCCAGTCTCTTTACAGATCAGTAATTACCAGGATTACATTCTACAATTTTTAGGCTCATTGTCTCTTCTCAACATTATACATTTCTCCTTTTTCCACCTTGTATAACATTCTCGTATTACAATACATAGTACTTCGATGTTGTTGCTCAATTATTTCCCCTAGAAGGGGTGGCTCCTGTTAGTCGAGCTATAGGGACGAAGCTAAATCATCCGTCCCTTACCACGAGGAGGGCTGTACTTGTCTACCATCGAGCATAAAGTGGACGTGTGAATACCTTCTCCACAAAAAGCGATGTAGCATCATACAATCGACGAGTACTGATGAGTTGCAACCTGTCCTTCCACACATACAAACCATTCCTTTTCAGTTCAATGTACTACTCGCTGCGCTCGAGTTCATAGTGTGAGCAATCAAATAGAACATGGTTTATTGCTTCTACACCCTAACACGATGTCGGTATGTGTCCAAACCTCTGGCACTTAAAACAGCGCAGACGATTCGGAATAAAGGGACGCACTGGCAGGTTTAGCCATCCAGTTTTTGGATCATTCGGTAGTTGAGGACAGTAAATTGTCGCGATGAAGGAACTTGTCTTCTGCAGAACACAATTAACCTTCCTCATGATTTGACTGACCTCAACCTTAGTTTCCTATTCTACAACAATTTCTGTTGACAGATCCATTATGTTTCTGCAAGGTACTACCCCCTTGCTGTGATTAAGCGCAGCATGGAGCTCGCATTTCACAGGGAACTCTTCCAGCAGTTTACAATGAAGAAGGGTCGATGCTTGAATGATGGACATTGTTTCCAACAACAACGAACTGTTCCGCAATCTTTTGATGAACTTTAATGTACCACAAATTCCTTCTAGCGCGTAGTGAATGTAAAAAGTGAAATTTTCTCCAAGGATACATCCATTCTATTAGAATAAAACATTCTGATGTTGAATGTTTTGTTTCTTTTCCTTAATTTCTTTTGAAGGGGGGGGGGAGTAACCATCTGCCGCTTCGCAGACGTTTGGGTGTGTAACACACCTTGCAGTCCACACGATCCGCAAGGTGAGACAATCAAAACTTCTGAGATCTTTTGCCATGAGTTCGATGAAAGAGATGTCCAGCGATGTTGAGCCCCGCATCATGCCACTAAGCCTCATACAACTGAGGTGCGGCAGTTGCTCCAGGGGTTGTCCACTAGCGAGTGTTTATCATCAACACCCATTCACCTCATCGGCGCGTAATACACCTTGAGGTTGAGGGTTCTTTTTTTAGAGGTTTAATCCTTCCTCGCGACCCGGCCGATGAAGGCAAGACCCCCGCTCTTTGGAACAAAAAACTTTTCAACATCGCGCCAATGGTGCCTAATGTGCCTAAAGTTTACGGTGTCCGGGGATTGGTGTCGCAGTACCAGTCCCCCACTCGGGGCGTGGGTTCGCCAAGCCCATACTCAGCCGAAACTGAGCCCCCTGCGGGGTTTATGTTTCATTCCTTAGACAGAAAATGCCTTACGCATCAAAACAACTATTTTTTAAGAGAAGACATTCTGTGTATGAAGTTCTGTTGATCAATAATTTACACAAGTATATGCAACTTGACTTCTAAACTCAAAGTTTATTGACTGTGATAGGGAAAAATTGATATTAGTGAATGTTCATTCATTTTCATATTATCTACTCTATAAATATCATAAAAATATCACCTTCTCAGTGTCATACAATTCCCTTCATCATACTCGAGCCTTCAAAGATTCGGAAATAATCCGTAAATCTTAATGGATCACAAAATTTCTTGAAATTCTTCCTTTTTTAAGAACAAAAGCCTCACTCCTCCCAGATTTTTTATTGGAAAGAAAATAAATGCTCTGACTGTTTCCATGAAATCTAACGATAGGATAAGAAATTATTTCTTCCTCTTCCTGCCCTTTTACCCTAACTCAATCCTTCTCCCGTCGGTGATATACCGACGTATCCTGCTTATGTTTCCGTCGTCAAGGTTCATCGGATTGGAAAACATTTCTCTCTTATATTGAATCTCCATGCGCTGTCAGTGTGACTGTGGCCCCCAAACGTATTACGATGAATTCTCTCGTCTGAATGAAATTACTGCTGAATTAATAATATGTTTTCGTTCTCTACTATTATTTCAAATAATCCAACGTTTATCGCTCACATAGTTGACATTGTTTTGGGTAATATACTCAGTTTGCCACATACAGACGATTCCAACTCAATCTGCGAAAGAGATTCCCACTTTCTTAGTATTTGAAATATTTTACAAATTTAATGCTTTGTTGCATCTTGTTACGATATAAGGTATAACGATGGACGAATGAAGTTACGAAAAAAATATAAGGAATAACGACGATCATTCTATCGTAAAGTTAAAGTGAATAATTTCAAATTAATGTTGTCGTAAGCTTCCTTTTTTCTTCTAAGATCTTATCGCGTAAATAACCCAATTAAGAAATAAGTTAAGTATCATGAAGCAAAATTACAAAGTTCTTCATTTTGTACCCAATTCTCTCACTTATCTCGACCTGTGGTGCGCACATTGCGTTTCTTTTCTCTTTAGTGTTTAGTTCTGTTCTTTTAATGTTGTACTCCTATCGTGTATGCCATTAATATTACTGAAGAGTAATATACTGAAGAGTATTATGTATTTATGAGAAGATTTGATTAAACATCCGCTTTAATAACTTTTTAATAACAATTAATTACTATACACAAACCTCTATGAAGTATGATGTGACTTTTTAAAGAAATTTGAATGTAATGAATTTGCATTTTACTGAATTAAGATCTATGTGGTTCAAACACTGCTGATAGAGATCGAATAATACGCATAAAGTATAGGCTACCTTTTTCTGGCATTACGGTTTCAGAAAACGTATTTTATGACATGTAATAAAATTGAGTTTGAAAGTAAATACTTTTTGTTTTAAATCCTTCATGTTTTCTGAATTTTGATTTTAAAAATTCCATAGTAAATTTTATTTCTGTGTTTTCAGTGCGTGTTACCAACTTATAATTGTTTATCGTAACTCTAAGACATAAAAAAATTGATGGAGTGTCTACCCCCAATGCTTCAATATTTCAATATATATAAACTTGAAATTTTTGAGATGTATGATGCGAATATTTGTCACTGAAGATGCACAAATGTATTTCTTTGAGAGCAACACATTTATTCTTAATAAAGAAATATATTTTTATTTCATTTCAAATAATACATTTTGAAACATATTTTTTACTTTGTATAGAATTGTTTTTATTTTTGCCAATATATATA
>NNCF01126148.1:466616-495101 GCA_002313205.1 Laupala kohalensis | reverse complement strand
ATATATATATAGGCTGATTCATTCGTATAAAATCGTTCACATTTGTTAAATGATTGCTTCTGGAATTCCGCGGCCTTTTGAAATATCTCCATTGCATTAAGAAGGCCATGGAAGCACCAACGTAATATCCAACAATGAGTCTCTTCACCTCCATCAGCAAAGCCCAGGTGGACTGCGCCGTCGTATGTCTCCGCCCAAGGGGCGACGATAGTCCCACGCAAGAGCGTTATCAGCTGTTATCAATCAGCGGTGACGCGTCGCCACCGCATCGCCATCTGGCGCTCAGGAGCGACTGCTGGCGCCACCCTCCCGACGCAACGTGGCGCCCTCTCGTCCGTCCCTAAGGGCCACGACTCCCTTTGCCATCTCCCTATCCACTGTCAGCACCAAATGACCTCGTTATCATTGCTACCCTCCCCTTTTCGACTACCTTAGTGTCATCATTATTGGTTTTTCCGCTTCATTCTTCTGTCACTTAATTAATACTTCTTTGTACTTCGTACGATTGTCATACACTGCAATTATTGCAATTATTTCATTTAAATGGCCAGTGAGGGATGGTTTTTAAGTTTTAAGCAAAATAAACATAATACTCCCTTTTTTATTCCGATTTCTGATATTTTAGCGATCTAATTCTACTTTCGAGACTAGTATTACCTTAATAGGTTTTTCAGACATTACTATACCATTTCCTTTAGGTTAACAATTTTAATATTATGAGATAATTTAAATCATAAAATGTTAGTCACATTATATCTTACTTTCACTGTTATTTACACTATTTATAGCAAATACATGACTGTAATATGAAGTAAAGTAGTCATAGTTGATTTCCTTGCGTGGAAAATCTATATTTTGGTTAGGAAGTCTGTTAGACGTTTTATGACGGTAATAACTCATCCTTAAAATATTTTCTAATAAACAACCACGTCGTAATACGTAATATGATTTTTTATGAACAAAGTATTTTCTTGCTGCTTCATTGCAGACACTGTCCATTTGCATACTCAGACAGGTCAAGCAATGAGAGTAATTGTTTATGAGGAACGTTTTAAAACTATTCCTCATAATCCACAACTTTTATTGACATAGGTACTATATTTTTTAGTAAGTTTACAACGAGTAAACTAATGTATAACAGACTGCAAGGTGCTACCCCTTACCAGCAAGATAATTTCATCAAGGATCTTTTCTGTCTAGACCAGTGTTACTGACATTGCTTTAAGAATTAAATCTTACGCTGTATTATTGACGTATAGTTTTAAACATCTTACAGAAAGTAATTTTCATTTTCTTAGTAAAAGAAAGATTATTTTTATTATTTTTTATTGTATTAATATGTTATTCCTCTGTGTGATAGTGTGCGTGTTAGTACGTTTTTTAATACAAAACTAATTATTTTCGTTGTGACAATACGATCACGGGCTATATTTACATAGACATAGATATTTGTAATGGAAATACGCAGTTCTATAACACATTCCAAAATCTCCGAATACAATTATCTAATCCTCTAGAACCAGCTTCATCTTTACGATCTCCTGAGTAATACCTGAGTTTTGTGACAGCGCCTTTATGGGGGTTTTGATATTGTTGCACTACGTTATAGAAGGGTAGGGGGATGTTAACCTATATGTACCGCTTAATTCTATAGGATACTTTTATAGGGCGCTTTTTAACACTTAAGTTTGCTTCTGTAATTCATGTGCCCGACTGCAGAATGACAGCACGGAGCAATGACAAACAAACAATTTTGTCTGTGTATCAAAATCTCTCACCTCATTTTCCGAAAAGCAAGAAAATCTTTTCTGAACTGGGCTGTGGGGAGAAAGGCTTTTACATATTATTGTGATGTAAGATTATAATTTAAATGTGCGTTATGGAGGGAAAGAGATTGACGAAAAAATTGTAATTTTTACGCTTCGTAATTTATGGACGAGCACTTATCCATCTCCCATTTCTTCGCAAATAGTCTCCCGCCGACGTCTGCATTCGTGAGCGCCGTGCCGCCGTCATCCTTGATTCTGTTACCTCTGAGAACGTTCCAGCGAGTGACGCAAGGCTGCCACCACCTCCAGCATCATCCCGACGCCTACCGTCCCCGTTGACGCCTGCCATCGATCAGGCTAATCGCTCCACGCTGGTGTCGGGTGGCGTCCCATACCTCCTACTCTATCCTCACGGCTCTCGTCCTCGCTTTATCCTCTAAGTTATAATGCTTTTCCCTGTTTCACACTTATTTGTTGGACATAGTCAAGAAATTCATTTTTCTTGAAAATTATAGAGCTATTTACTTCTACCATTATTATACTATTAAATTATAAAATTTTAGGACAAATAACTATATTTCATTCTCGGTTGAGCCAGGATATTGGTATTTCTAGGATATTTATAATAATATTAAATAATTTATAATGTTTTTTAGAAATTTTCTTATAATTTATTACGACATTTTAATACATTTCATAAGCCTCCGATTAGTCACTATCCATCAGAACGGGTACCTTGTTTTATTTTTATACAAATTTCAAGAGAGTTTAATGGAAAACTCAAAACGGTGTGGTACGTAGCTAATCTCCTAATTCTCACATCAAATATTTTACACTATCTATTTTAATATGATTGAAAATATATTATAATAGATCATATTCGTGCTCGTATAAAGTAAATGAGGACAATTGTATTGAACGTGAAGCTTTCCACAAAACGAATGGAAAAAGATGGGATGCATATAATGATAAATATGTAATATATTATAATGCTTCTTCATATTAAAGATAAAAATTGTTTTCATAATTTATTCAGTTTTTTTTTTCAATTTTTTAAGCAAGTATACAAAGTATTAGTAATATACTATTCTTTATAATTAAGTGGTTTGTATTATTAAACCGTCTACAAATTAAACCGTCCATGTGTGAAGGATGAAATTATTCGCAATAAATACCACTATTTTGGATTCCAAAATTCAAATAATCTGTACTACAACAACGTAACAGCTAGTGCTCGCTTGACGAAGGGAACTGAGTTGAGGGTCAAGCAAAGGCAGTGGAGCAGTGGTGAAGCGAGCAAAGGGCCGCGCAAAATGATGGCGGTGCTCGCCAGGTGGTGCGGTGATCAGTCAGCTGGCTCTCGCCTCTGTTCACTTTGCAGCTCCAACCATCTCCTTACTTTGTGCTCTCTGATATTTTCTGTTTCCTGGAACTGAATCTTCTCCTTTAGATATAGTTTCGATTCCAAAATTACGAAAATTATTTGTGAGTTCACAATTATTTCAAGTGCTTTTTTTTAGAAAATAATCAAAACATTAAAATATTGATATAATTAAAACACGCAAAATGAGAGTTATTTAAAATTTTCATGTGGATTGTTTCGAAGAGGAGGCCACATTATGTACATGATTTATAGGTATCAATAATGTAGTTATCTGCGTTTTTACAATTGTTTATTGTATTTACTAGCCTGATTTATGGTTTCAGAATATATCTATCCGTTTTAATAGCAACGTACAAAGTGTTTCTCGACAAAATATTTTGAGGTTCTAATAGCAGGAAACTAGTGGTAGGAATATTGAGGTTGTAATAGAAGGTGCATTCATTTCATTTCCGTCCCGCCTTGTGACGAAAGGTTTTAACCAAGGAATTGATGCAAGCATTCACCGCGATCATTGTTAACATTTAAAACTTTTTCCGGGTTGTTGGGCCGCGCCGCCATATTTAAAATACTCGACGTTTCGTAGGCAATTGCAGCCAGCATCCTCTGGAGCTACACTTGAACTGTGTATACGTTAACATGAAAGGTTGTCGGCTGCAATTGCCGACGAAACGTCGAGTACTATATATACGACGACTTGGCCTGACAACCAGGAAAAACAATTAAAATTGGGTTTGACCAATTTCATTCGTATGTACCATCACATGAAATATATCAGTAATATTAGTAAAAGTAATGACTTGTTTGAAAGTTTTGTTATTGAAGCTAAGGGTTACAGGACTTATGGTTTACCTTTAAGTAAGATTCCCGGGTTGTTACACAATATATTTGATGGATTACTAAAATAAATTTATTTCCGAATATTTTTCATGAGTGATTTTTAACTGTGGTCAAAAATTGGTATTAATATTAAAAATGTTGTTTATAGAGGTCAACAGACATTCCAAAGGAGATTTTTTGGTGATGGATTTCATCCTGTCTGGTATTGCCTCCTAAGTCATGGGTATCCACGCTAATTGCAGGTCATATTGCTTACGAACGTAGTGAGTTTATAGTTTGCATTACTTAGTTCATAAATGTCATTTCTTTATACATTGGTTTATCGTTACTAGGTACTGCTATTCGAAAAATGAATATACAAAGTATTTTAGTAACAAATAATAATTAGTCTTTTGAATGATTTAATTAACACTATTTCGTCAATCCACCTTAAATACATCGTTTGGATGGACTGGCTGGTTGCTTCCACCTTTCTTTCTTCTTCGTTCTCCACTGCTCAATCGATTCGAGAGACGAGCTACCAATCGATAGTGACGAGTAGTTCGACCCACCAAACATGCACAAGTTCACTGTAATGGACTTGTATTTTGATGTAAACTTAATGATATTACTCTACGATTCACCAGGAATATGAATATACCTTGAGCTGAGCGTAATGCACACCATTCACTAAAGAAAACGAGAACTGAAAGGAACCAATGGTAAACGTGGACGATGTTAACATGTGGTGGTTCTCTATTCGTTTAAAAAAGTGAATTAAAAAGAGAAATTCTGTAAAGTTTTTACCATTGTTGGACACCAGGGACCTTTCAATACGGAAATAGTATTTTTTTTATTCTTCCGGATGCTAGAATGAAATGGCGCAACACAATTCAATCGTCGGTGAAAATTCTCATGAAAAAAATATTTTAAAACTAAAACGTAATAATAAATTGTACTTATTCTGTATGCTATATACTATTTTATTTTACACTATTACTTCGCAATTTCTCTTACTTGCTTATCATTCTACGTAGCCAAAATGACTAAGAGAATACTAAATAAACACATTTTGTAATATTGAAACATATTCTCCTTCTCACGCCTCTCTTCTCTCTTACATAATTTCTTTCAAGCTATTTTATGAATGCATATAGACCATGGTATTTCCTTACTTAGATGTTTCCTAACCCGTTTACGCCTCAAGGTTCACAGAACTCCTTCATTAAGTGCATTAGTAATGTAAGTGAATTTCTTCCTTTACTCGATATTATAAGGAAGTAATTTTATTTTAATTAAAAGAAGGCGGAAAGGTACTTGTCAGTATTTTAATTGCAAATATAATGAAATATTGGTACCGGCGTACTTTAATAAGCTATATTTACTAGTTTCATTCCGAGATATGTCAAAAATTCGTACGACATGTAACAATAAGATTGTGTTCCCCACGTTCATTGTAATAAGAAATCAACTCACGTCTTTTCAGATGCAGACGATTGAAATTTGGAATTATTTTAAGATTTTGAATATCATTACTTTCTTTAAAAAAACAATCAAATCGCCTGGAGCCAAACAGAATACACCCTCCGAGAAAATATCAAACATTATTTTATAATATAATGTAATATTTATATTTTTACATTACAAGAACTTGAATGTGTTCATTACTACGAACATTCTACAGTGGAACGTGGTATAACTGGTTGTAAAATATTCAAAATAATTAAACATATAAAAGTAATAAAAATACGTCTTTAAAGTCAATCTTTGTTAAATTGTAGTCAATTGTGGAATAAAATTAACAAAACATCTGTTTCATGTATATACTATTTATTTTTATTTTGCGTTTTTTAATAAGCTAATATAAAACATGCAAGTTTTAATATATTTTTGTACATAAATATATTACCGATATTCTTATTTATTATATCGCTATAATGTTACTCTAACAAAGAATCGTGAAAAGTTTTCACCTTATATCACATTTTATTTGATGGTCACGCGAATTCAATCATTGTGTTACGTTTTACAGCGTCATCGTTATATTTATAAATTGTTTAACGACCTTCCTTTTTTCTATTGAACAAACTATTCTCAAATAATTAGTTCCAAAAAATACTTCCTATATTTCTTTAAATATCTAGTTAACTCCGGGAACAGAATGTTCCCTTTCGAACAAATTTCTGTGTTTAAACTTCTTGAAAATTTGAAGCTTGCCATGATTGACTTTCTAATCAATAAATATCAATAAATAATTTTTTTTCCTTTGTTCTATAATATAGGAATACTAAAATAATTTTGATTTTACATTGTAATCGGATGTTCTCTTTATTATACATGTAAAAAAATCTTAATACGTCTAAAGTTCAACTGATGATATATCCTTGGTCGTTAATTTCTTTTATTTATAAATTTACTCATAAACTAATATTGCTGAATTATTTCACATTATTTCATGCAGTACATGTTAATAAGAATTGTGTTGAGAAATTCCCTTTAGGATTTTATTAATTCAATCAGTTATTTGATGGTGATTTAAATTATATCTCGAAGTAGTTTAATGTAACCAAAAACATTGGTTTGTGTGTGTTTTACGTAATCATACCCGAATGCTTTGAGAATAATGTAATATAAAAAATCTGACTAAAAAACTGACTTATGTAACAAATCTCAAATGAAACTAACAAACTGAAATCGGAGGAAAGCGTAAGAAATAGGATTTGTTCAGCTCTTTGTTTTTGTAGAGATTTAGAAGTAACTTGTGTCGTTCTTTGCTACTTAAATCATTCTCGGGCATAATAAATTTTACAACAGTTCTGTAACAGCTCAAGAAAGATGATCATTTCTAAATCGTAATGGGTTGCATGTTAAAAAAGAAACATTAGTCAACCTTTTTTCCCTTATAATAGACATTTTGTGTCAATACGTGACGCGCCTTGAAATATCACGGGTCAACCAACGTAAATCGCTGCTGTGGCCTGAACAGCGCGAGAAATCCCGTCCCCAAAGACGTTTCTTGCCGCCTTCTCAAGGATTACCAGAAGACCTACCCCCGGCGGCGACCCCATCTTCCAACTATCCTGTCTCCTCCCTCATCCTTTCGCGACGTCCGGGTGGTGGCGCTGACCAAACGGAACAGCGCTGAGTCGCTGCTACTAAACGAACGAATCGCTCCATCGCAGACCGAATCGACTGCTAGGACGGAAACGCATTTAACTGGTCGTTTGTTGACCTGCGGATAGAAGAGGAGGAAAGGCCTCGAGACGTTATAGATGTTTGATCCTGCAAGGTGTTCGTTCTCGCAGAATCTTTCTTCCAATCCGTTCGTGAAAAATGGTTTTCATTTGGTAGTGCAATTTCCTGAGTTGTTTAAGGTAGCACTTGCGTAAGTAGAATTAAACCTCTAAAATGTCTTAAATCGACATAATTAAATAGAATTATTATATGTATTTATTTTGTTTCAACTTGCTAAGAATTTAAATGAAATAATAGCAATAATTAATAATTGTTAGTGATGAAATATGTTACATCTTAGGAGAAATTACTTCCTAAATTAGAGATTTTTAAATCACAAATATATCATAAGTTTAGTTTACTTTATAGAAAATTACCCGAAGTATTTTTACATCACTTTTGCTTCAATGTCAACCAATATTTTAAAAAGATACTTTACTTGTTCTGAGTTGTGATGCATAAATCACGAAACCGTTGACCTCGTCCTCCATACTTTCACGTGCTCCTGTGTATTTCCAGCAAGTCATTCCAACTCGTGAATAGTGTTATGACTATACTATTAACTGATAGATATAAATTAAATCATGTTTTATCATCATTAATTCAAAATATTGTGTTATTAAAAATTAGTATAAAAAACTATATTTCTTTTTGATTTGACTTACTTGGAGCGCCTGTTTTCACTTTAACTTCTTTCAAAATATTTAAAAATATGTTAAGGTGGCAATATTTGTTATTCAAATGTCCTGCATATATGGGTAATATCTCTAATGTTCCATTCTCAATCTAAATTGTATATGAGATTATTTTCACTCAGCTCTATGAAACTTTTCAGGTTAGTCTCTTGATAATTATCCCAAACGTTTATGACATTCTGACGATCTCTCATTAGTCTAGACATGTACTTAATTCTTGTGGTTAATAATAAATAATATTTCCTGAAAATGAGCTCAGCAGAACTTGAACGCAAATTGACGTTGCGACGTACATCTAATGCCCACACACATTTAGACATAATTTCGGGTAATTAATATTAATATTAACTTGTATATCTTTGAGTTTTAAAATTAAATAAATGAGTTAAATAGCCAAAAAATATATTAATGAAGAGTTCCAGTTGAAGTGACTATAACAATATTTAACGTTTTGTCTATTTTACTATTTATTTCAAATAGTTTACAATTCTCCATCTCCGCGTTGCTAAATAATCATATTCGTTTTTGGGATAACAAACACTGACATGATGTTTTAATAAATGTTCTCTTTCACAGAATGAATCAACTGAGTATTTGTCAATTTACGGAGAATACATTCTCATAATAGACAATCCATCCGAGTGCTCATTAGTTGCGTTTTACTACTTTATTTTAAACCCTGGATAGATCATTGAAGATATGAATTAAAATATGAAATTGGAAAATATACATAAAACATTTTTACGTCGAGTTATATTCATTGTTTTAATAAATCTTCTGACAAAAAATTCTCGATAAATGTGATTTGTTTCTATGAACTAAAAGTGGTTTATTGCAGTTACCGTTGTACTATTGAAGAGTCTTCCTCTATTTATTAACAGTAAATCCAACACGAACTCGAATATGAGATTAACTTATCTTTGGCGTTAAATGCGGAGCATGTCCATGTTCGATGTGTCTGTATGTACTCTGGTTTATTTCAACATTTGTCTGCTGGTAATTTATTATTTGGAGTTTACGGAGGTAATGGTATTCTAGAGATTTATATTAACTGTAAATATTGTATGAATTCAATACAACCGATTGCTATCTTCGCATCGTATATAATAGAGGCGTTCCGCAAGAAGTGGAAAATTTTTTTTTTTTTATTAATGACAAGATTTTTTTTACAATGATGCATCGCTTTGTTGTAATGAAGGAAAATCTCGATTGCTAAAGATAGTAAGGGTAGACCGGGAATGGTTAAAACATTTTTCGTAAGATTACTTTCTCCAACCACATTTCGATCGCGGTGTTTGACGGTGTGGCTTAATTGAACCTCAGCTATCAGACAATATATGAGATTATAGTCATTATATGCATTACAAATTACAGGATGACATTTTACAATATGCCATTATAATAAAAATTTATTTTTATACCAAGCAATTAATAAAATATTTTATAGACAGGCAGATACAAATAGACATAATTGATTTCAGTGTCTCGTAGTTACGACATGTTGGTGCACGAAATATTTAATCCCGATGAACGGATTATGTTTTCTTAACATGCATGCATAAAGTAAGAAAGTGATTCGTTGCCGTTTATATACTTCGTATATAAAATAATACATAAATAAATAATAGAATACATTAACAATAAACCATTTTTACTCATATTTTGCAACCTCGTATATTTCATTTTAAATTATCTTTGGTATTGCAAGTTTATTGATTTTTCCTCTAGTGCCACTGTAAAAGCATAACGCTTTCACGAACAAGTTTTTGGTTGTTTGTAAGTGACGTGAGAAATTTAAAAGAGAGACTGATTTCTTCGAAGCCGTTTCACACAATTTCAATATGATTAATTAAAGAATTCCAATAAATGTATTATCAAAAAAGCAGTTACAAACTGCCTGTGACAACGTGGAGGACAATAAACTACTCTCTAAAAGTAAACAAGGGACCATCGGATCAATTCCTATCAAGGACCCTAAGGCAGAGGCTCATTTAACAATTCAGCACACTCCGAAGATAAGAATTACACATTTTTAGATACGTCTTATAATATAATCAAAATACCAACAAATTCGTATTTCATTAAACACAAGAAAATTATTTCTATAGTACGTATTCAACATTTCATCTTTTTAAATCATTTAATCTTATCCACCACAACCCCCTAAATATGTTTCTTTCGGGTACATTTCATTCACTACTTGATAAAAAATAATCCCTCTTCATCTGTGCTATTAAAGGAAGCCACAAACCGAGAAAGGCTCAAATGAAAACTATAGAAACTTCCCACCCTGAAACACGCCTAAACACCCTGCGTAAGTATGATTGCGCCAAGCGTTTCATTTTGTAGCGACAAATACTAGTCCTCGTTCGAAGCCATTGGGAGAAGCGCTCGGCTCGTGCGCATAAAAACCCCGCAATTTTGTACAATGAACCAATTCATTCAACGAGGAAGCTAACGCTTCCCTTTTGCTCTGTTCTCCTCTCCGGGCTTTGGACCTTTTCCTATGCGGTTTTGTTTTATGTCGCTGTATTTTATGTGGGGGAATTACTGGAGCGCAATAGGGACATGTCCCGTGATTGGTAGAACCAGCCGGTTTGTGTGATATTCTTTGCATGAATGAAAACCACAAAATAAGAGGAAAATTGATTCCAACTTGTATTTTAGGTGAGTAGAGTATGCAGTTAATTGATTTCATACCACATTATGTGTAGTTCAAATAGTTCTATAATGTTCTTACATAAGAGGAATAAGACGAAATATGAAACTGATGGTGTAGTGACAATCAAACCCGGAACGTATCACTCTGTTCAATCGAATTTCACTCAGATAAACTCAGTTCAATCCCCAGCACATATTCCTTATTTTCCGTCTCATTTATCCAATGCTCTATAACTATATCTTTAAAAATACTATTGTATTATTATGTAATTTATTGTTATTTGAAGTAAAAAATGTCTAAGGATTAACCTATTTCCTTTATGTTTATAAAACCATAAGATTACTGAGAAATCACATATTTCAGTGCACCTACTTCCTTAGTGAATAAAGTAAAAAAAAATACCCATTCGGTGGACGAATATGATTTTCTCCAAGCTCCAAAATTGACATGCAATAATTCAATGTTTTTAGGATTACATTAAATAAAATTTGTCATTAACACACACTTATATTCCGCATTCTATGGCATTTCTTAATGTAAAATTAATCGAATTGATGCAAAGTGATATTTTTTTTTTTGTGGGGCTTTAGGGCTCGTCAACATCAAAGGTCATTAGAGCCCTTAAAACTTGTACAGGTAGGGAAAATGCAGTTACGCACTAGGGAGAGCCAACATGACTCTCCCCGCGTGTGGGACTCGCCGAATGACTCAGCCATACCCACTAAAAACCCTCCTGAATTACAACTCAAAACTCAAATCCAAACATATCTCACTGAAACATTACTAAAACATTATAAAAAAAAGAAGAGGAAAGAAGAAAATGAAAGATACCCTAGCCCTAATAGCGTCGGGATCGAAAAGAACAAGAGGTGACCAAGGGAGGTCAGAAAAGAGAAAGGAAGGAGCATGGCACAAGTAAGTGGAAGTAATGCCAGACTCAGCTCGGGGCCCCGTGTTCGCCAAACACGTACTTACTAGATGTAAGTCCCCTGGGGGGGGCAAAGTGATATGTCACTTGATAATTCTCTCTCAGAACACTGTAAAATTTCTAATTCAAGATCATCTTAAACGTCATTACTTCTCTCTGAAGAGCTCTTTTATTATTTAAAAACCTTATAAATTATGTACAGGCTTTCATACTGTTTTACAGAAAATTTTCTTTTATTCGATCACCTCGGGACCGGACATAGACTGAATTTGAAAATGACCGGACCAATCGTACTGATAAAAATGGAATGACTGTGGTATGGTGGATTGAAGTGAGTTCTATGGAAGGACTGTGGCATGGAAATCAGAAAAAGTTGTCGATGAAATTATCTGAAACTCCAAAAAACTATTCTTAATAATTATTGCAAGTGAAGTGCACAGTATGGTTAATATTGATGAAATACAAGAGCAGAGAAAAACATTTAAAATTGACTGTTGATCAGTAAATGTGGAACTTCACTCGCATGAACGGTGACTATCAATTTCACTGACGTGTCCGATAGATTTTAGTTGTGTTACGTAGGGCGTACAATCCACAACGTATAATCTAAATGACCGAATAGTAGAAGCAAAATTGAATAAGAAGAATATTGTTTTCAAGCACCTAACTAAAAGTAAAATGAAAGCCGAAGAATTTAGAGATCTTAGCTATTACACTTTGTCTATTACGCTTTCTGTGTTAAATGTATTTTTCTTTGCTTGGATTTTGAAATAATTCGTAATTTCATATATATTTCCACGTTTTACTCAAAACTATGGGTTTTTTGTGTGTTTTCTGGGTAATGCTGGGCAAAATGAGCTTGTAGACTACAAGAAAAATAACAATAATTATATAAATGACCCACATATAAAATTTCAAAATAATAAAGAATAGTAATTGTTAATGGAGCTCCCTTTTCCGTGTCAGTAATCAGAAGTATGATTCACGAGTGTCAACTATCTCGGGTCGACTGGGCTGTTTAACTCAGGTTCTTGAAGTCGGGAAATCAACCGAGACCGGACTGAGAGAGCCTACCGCACTTCTGAGGTAGTATAAATTGTAATAGAAAAAAATAAAAGTCTTATAATAAAAAACAATTGTTATTTCTTATTAATGTTAGTGCTTCTTGAAACATTACTGTTGAAAATATTTAAGAAAGAATAATTTGAGTTTTATCAGCAACATTGCGTATGACATACCTTCCCTTATAAACACCCCGTTAATTGCAGTTCCGGCGAAGTACAATAACCTCTCGACTTGTGTGTCACCTACGCCCAAGTTCCCCCTTCCGTTGTCGCCTTTGCCTCTTGAATTCCCTTCGTGCTGTTTGTGCCGCGGGGGGGCGCACCGCGGATTTCCCAGCGGAGAGTGCGCCGCGCTCGCATTACACGCTGGGAAACAATTGCGAACCGGAGTGCGCAGGCTTGCGTTTATTACGAAAATTACAATATCCGGTTGTCGCCAGGCACACAGCGTCCGAGCAAAAATACACGGGGACTGTGATTGGATGAGTGGCAAGGGTTTGGCAGGTTGAAGTGAAAGCGATGTTATTGGAGACAGCGACGGTGAAAGTATAGTTGTCCGGTTTGTTCAGGAAATTCCCTCGGATGGCTCAGCTGGGGTTGATGTAAACACAGAGTTTGATTAGACTACGGTATGAAAAAGATGTCATGAGGAAGAAGTTGCCAAAAAATACGTGTAATTGGAATGACCGACAGAATGTATTCATTAAAAACAAACAGAATTATTCATTCTTTCTTAGTTCGAAATTTAAAAAAATATTAGTCAACTTTTGGTTGTGATAAACTGTGAAATATAATGATATATAATGAGGCATACAATGAGACATAAATATACATTAAAGTGAGTTTTCACATTCTAAATGGCTTCATATTTTCTATGTAAAATTATCAGAGGTACAGAAACAATGTTACATGTCTTCCCTTTTCAATATGGACATGATTAGGTACTTTGCACTAACCAGGTACATATTTTGTTGGGTATTGTTTTAATTAGAAAGTATACCACACCATCCTGAGAAGAAAATTGTGTAGCTCTAGAAAGTTTCAGCCAAAAAATGTGACTATTTGTATTTAAGTAAAACATGATACATATATTACAATTAAAAAAAAATGTCATAAAATATTTTACTTGTTCGGTCCTGTTAATGAACTAATAATCAACGTACTGAAAAATGACATTATTTTATAGAATAGGTTAAACAAATCGAAAATTTAAAAAGTGATTTGTATGAAGAATATGTCAAGACATTAAATGTTTGGATACTACAAGTATTCCCTTCAGCGAGAGAGTTCATGAAGACGTAGTCTGATTAAGATTCTCTTCTCACTTAGACTACAATTCGTCTCTTTTTCTAAGAAGATACATAATGCGGCTTCAATTTTAAATGGTTATTAATTTACAAAAATTAAAAAATGACTATTTGTAGAGTAGTATTCAAAATCCCAACATCATCTCTGAGAGGAAGCACATCTACCTTTGTTTGCGACAAATGAGACATGATTCAGAGGAGATAATGACCTGAAGGGCAAAAGGGTCCGCGTAGGTAATACCAGTGAGAGCCCGTAGACGCAGGAAAGCGACCGCTGTAGAAGTGGCAGTGAATGCTGCGAGCAAAGGCAGAGGTGGTGGCTTTTGGATAGGGGAGATCCCTTGGTGAGACGCCATGACGAAGCCCAACTTGGTGCCGAGTTCCTCCGCAAACATCGCCCGCGGATGTGGTACCGACGAAAGCGGAGGCGGGAGACTCCTGCCCGCCGCCACTTGCCGCTTTGGGAACTCGTGTTGACCATCTAATTTCGAGCCAGGTGGAAGCACCTTGTATTCGGCTGTCTCTGTCTGATTTCGGTGGTTTTCGCTTCAATAGACCCCGTTTTGTCTCTTGATTCTAACAATGATTTTAAGGTGGAACTAGCACTCCACGTTAATCAAATCACCGAGATGTATAACTGTTTTCTTTATTTTTATTCTAATTGTTTTAAAGCACGTCGAAATGAATATTAACGAAGAAAAAACACGATTTAATTTCTATTTATCACTTAATAGTATACTCGCTGTACTGGTTTGAAATACATATGAGCATGAGATAGTACGGCGGCCTAGCCCAACGGTTTCGTTGTTTTATATATGTCACCTCGGAAAAAGTAAAAAAATCTTTCTTAAATATCCGGTGACTTATAAAGAAAAGTGGTGTAGAACATTTACCACAAATCAAAGTACATTTCCACCACTTTCATGATTTAAAAGTTGTTCTAAAAAATGTGTTTTCTCCATGACACGCAATGGCCGGTGGAGAATGCTTTTCAAGTTGAAATAATAAAAAATACATGTTACTATGTTTTTTATACCGATTTCAGATATTTTGGTGATTTAATTCTACATACGCTAAAACTACATTAACGGTTGAGAGAATTTCCCTTTTTCCCTTTCTCCTATACACACAATTATCTTTGTCAATAAGTTCCCTTACGTTAAAATTCTCTCTTATGTAAATAATATCTCTGAGTTAAAATCTTTCTTTTAGATGACTTTGTCGTATGTAAATATTTCATCTATGTACAGTCTTTGTGTGTTGGCCGTTTTTTTTCGTTTCTCCCAGCAGTATTCAATCAGTCAGTTGCACCAC
Source organism: Laupala kohalensis (assembly GCA_002313205.1). NCBI lineage: Eukaryota > Metazoa > Arthropoda > Insecta > Orthoptera > Trigonidiidae > Laupala > Laupala kohalensis. Next base: position 479,928 of record NNCF01126148.1, on the reverse strand, counting down.
TTTTGAGATTTAAGAATTTATTACATTATGTATGTATTCTCGAATAGGCCAACTAAGGACCACGATAACGAGTGTCAGCAAGGCTCAGTTTTGTGTAAGTTTACTTACTAGACACATCGTGAATTGTTGGGGGAACATCGTCCAGAAAATAGATAGCTGTATCCCAGTATTACAACTGCGGTTGTTAGCCGCAGAGGGTGAACTTTCCAAACGGCACTGAGAACTTTTCAAACGGCACTGTGTGAACTGAGACCTAGAATTGAAAAGCTACAATTTTTTCTTGCCCCACCGTGAATTGAACTCGGGATGACTTGGTGACGAGCGAGCACGCTAATACCGTAGCGACGGAGGGGCAGTATTACAGTATAAAACAGGTTAATACAGTTATAATAATTTTTATTTCCGTCCATGTATACAGTTAAAACCCAAATTAGAGATACGATAGCACAAAATAAAAACATTAATATCTTTGGTAAAAAATGTAGGTGCAACTGAATAATTCATAGAGAGTAAATTCCAGGGCTTTTCATAATGTACAGTTCGTGGCGTCAAACGGTATAAGAAGGTAAAGAGGCCAACACCTCACCATATGTAACATAATATGAAAATATAGTATATAAATTCCACTATTGAATTCAATTGGATTCAAATTCAGACGATATAATTTTACGATATCGGAGTGTAAATCTGAATATTTTTTATCTCTTTTATAACATATTTAGTGTTTTGAACGTAATAAAAGATCACATGAATACCAACCGATCTTATAATTTATTTTTTTTAAATTTCCCATAGCTTCCATCACTCTCAGACGTTTCTTCATAAAATATCTCAATTAACTCCAGCAATTTTCTCCTAGAAAAGCGTCCATATTGATGAAGTATGATAGTATTATGGAATAAAAAATAATTCACTTTTATATACTTTAGGCGTTATAATTTACCGCTAATCCTTTGCCCTAAATATATTCATGAAACAGCGGTGCAAAACCATTACGCATACTTTCTCATATGTTTCTCCGGCTGCAGCATGGAGTGGCAAAAAATTATATAATGAAAGCATTATTTTTGGTTTGACTCTCTATATTTTAGTCGTCTTTATGTACTCTATTTGAATCATTTATTAAAGAAATCCTTTAACATTGTCAAATAAGCCGTCTCCAATCTGCAAATTCAGTCGTTTGCTAGGTAGGATATATAATCTATTTCAACAAGTTATTAAGGTATTATTCTTGCGAGCTCAAAGCAAACACACAATCTATATCTTTATTTAAATTTTAAATAAAGTAAAAAACACGCAATTTAAAAATGTAAATTTCTGTCGAGGAAAAATCAATCGAATGTACTAAAGATATGATTTTCATTATTTTCCCTACTTGTTATACTGCTTTTTATACATATGATTTCAGTTTGTTCTAGGAGTTTAGAATATTTTCTTTAATTCAAGTTTTTAATAATGTTGGAAACACCATATTAACAATGAATTATAGAAAATTCTGCTAACTGTCATATGCAGTTTGTTACTGCTCTATTGATAAAAACTTATTTTTATTTATTAAAAAAAAATTTTATTAAACGTATCATTTGGGACATAAAATTTCATTTTACCCTTCACTGCGTGAACACGTAAAACCATCTGCATACGTATCAAATATTATATACCACTACAGAAATATGACACACAACCTTCCCGGAGATAGCAACCTCAACAATCATCAAAACTCGACAGTTAAAATGTCTGATACGTATCTTCGGCACATTTATTTCTGTTCTCCATTTCGAATGAACAAGTAAACACATGAAATGTCTAGTTAACTATATTCTTCGGTCACCCGTGATTTAGACACATTCAAACTATGAACCAAAAACGTATGTATATAAACATGTAAGAATAGAGTGGACGTGAACAAATTTTACATATCACATATATGAGAAATGGGGTGGAGGATGACAATCACATAGTCTATGAAAGCAGTATAACGAAGGCAGAGAGGGGAAGATGGTTTGACAAATTCAAGACAAAGGGTTTAACTAATCTGAATTCGGTCATTTTAATTGGAAGCAGAAGTAAATATGTAGAATTTGTGAATTATGTAACAGAAATTGTTACAATACATAATGGAACGTAAGAATACAATAAAAAAGAAAAGATGAAGCAAATGTAAATGGAAGGATCAAAGTGAAGCAGACGTGAATAGCAGAAAAACAAATACAAGACAAAGAAAATATGAAACGGAATGAAACATTATTTTTAAGGAAAAAACACCTGTGTGTATGTAACCCTGATAATGACTTTGTGGTAAGGTACAGAGCATGTTGAAATAGCATATATAAGAAATAATGAATTAAAACTAACTTTTTCTAGGGTTCAAAGTTGTTATTACTTGAACTTATTTAGGTGTTCTATTTGAAATTTGAAAGTAAAATAATTATTCAGAATATTATTTCAAAACATTTAGTGATTTCTCAGTCTTAAAAATATCGTAAAAGAGTTACGTAAATGTAATTTCGTTGAAGACAGAATTGGATGTATTTCCGCATCTGCTGTCCTCCAATGCATTTTATCATTATCCAATGTATAATAACTTTCATTTCGTTCATTCAAGCTTTTTGAAACAAATTAATGTGTAAGTGCAGCAGAGAGAAATTATTGTACTGCATCTCTATAAATCTTTCGAGCGAAATATCGCTAATACGGATGTAATGCATACTAATTGCTCTTTACGTACAGAAAATCGTTGGAGCTGTTTTCGAGAAATATACAACAGAGTTCCTTCATGTGACGTACTCTTTGTATTAAAGTAAAAAAAGAGCACATTCATCGACAATAGATACATTCGATCATAAATACGAAATATGATTAAATTTATTTATCAATTTTCTCAGAATCAATGTACACAGACGGAGAAAAGGATGAACGGACGTTGTGACAAAAAAACACTTTTTCATAAACAGGGATCACCAAAATGGATATTCCNATTTTCAATTTTTTTTTTTTTTTTCACGATTACAATACTTTCTATATACTACGCATATGAGAAACTAATAATAAGGAAAATGAAATCGCAATGTATGTACTAAGAGATACAATTTACATTAACTTGCTGTCCTACTGGTGTTTAATTTTAGTAACCTTAGTAACCATTCGTTGATGTGGATGGCACATCTTCTAATCCTAGATAGAAAATAATGTATACTTAACAGAGAGCAAAAAAATATTTTTTTCCAATATATATTCGTGAGTAACGACTATGTTGTATCTCACAGTTTTAGAATAAAGATCACGGAAACTTATTTTGGTTGACCTAAAAGAACATGAAAGTTTTACTCCACTATGATATATATTAGGAATTGTCTAAAGCACCTAAAATATTTATTACAAAGACTAAAAATACTTGCAAAATAATATACTTCCTTCAGATATATGCATTTTATCTAATACAACGCACTAAACGTATATATTATCTATACTATACTTTAAAATATTGCGTGAATGAATATGTTTTTAAAAAATCGTGTATTAATAGGCGAAATGATAGCACCACGAAAATTATCAGATATATTATGATTTTGACACGACTTACCAGGTACAATACGTCATTTTTTTAAATATTTTGTGTGTGTGCATATTTTGCATGTGGCGTGTTGGTTTTTAGTGCTCTCACTTGACAGAAGGCGTTAGGTTACTTTAATTTCAAATTCTAAGAGCATATGTTTGGGTTAATTGCATTTAAATACGTGTTTTTTTGTTTCATGAATATTCTATCATATTTTGGATGAAAGTTCATGAACAAGCATTTTGTAAATGAAAAATATATTGTCAACATTGTAAAAAGAGGAAGTATTTTTGATTTATTTAATATCTCCCTTGTTCAAAAATTACGAGTTATCGAAGTCCATGGGGAAATATTCTGGTATAAATAACTTTGCTACATGTTTCCAAGATATATTGAAGATAACTCTATATTACTAATGTTTTGGCTGCATATTTGAATGCATACATTGGAGATGTGTGGATATCCTAAGAGCATATTCGGAGATATAAAGTACATATCGATCCGAACTCATTAGTAACAACTTTACTCATCAATATCATCCCCATAGCTTTCACGAGCGTTCATGACCGAACACCTACACAGTTCTCACAACGCGTACGCCAGTACCTCTGCAGAGATGCTTCCGATTCGATTGGGAAGTTCGAGGAGTAATTTGGGACCACTGGGACCAGAGACAGACTTACGCAAGTCCCCGGCACGATCTCTCCGCTTCTGTTCCCTTCGCGGTACGCTTTCCCGTCCAGGACTTCAGAAGAAGATCTACACAAGGAGCAGTTAACTCAAATGCATATAAATTTACACATTTTTCATTTGGGTATGAATTAATTGAGTGATATGATGGATTAATTTCAAGATAAAGACGCGGATGTTTTATACATACTCTCTAGTTTCTTACTACTACAATTAACGTCCATTATACAATCTAAAATAATAAATAATGGAAGACTTACGACCATTTATATATATTATGTATATCGCTTTTGTCTAGATAATAATAAATCTGGAATTTAGAGTTATTTTAATTGCTACGTTTTAAAAACATTATCATCATCTTAAGTGGGTGCTGAAATAATTAATCCACTTCTGCCTTGAGGTCCTTTATCGGAATCGATGGGATTATCCCTTCCTTTCTTCCGGAGAGTAAAATAGTGTCATCTGAGTGGTCATACGCAGTTTGTTCCTGCTTTTTATGACAATAAATTTATTAATAATTTTTTATTAAATTTCGTAGAGAATGTAATTTTAACCTCCGTTCTTCTGATGAAGTGGTTACATGTAATAACATTTTACATGTTAGCGCGATAATATAAGAGCGTAAAACATTGATCCTTGAACATTAGAGAATGAACCACTTTTATAAGATAATTCTTTGTACTACTATTTTTGTCCCTATTGAATGTAGATGCATTACTCTTTAAATGTTGTAAACATACGTTCACACAAGTATTCTACTCTTTTAAGTATGAACTGTGGCTCTATTAAATTTCTATTAATATTTAAAAAATACGTGTTTTATTACTTGAAAGTTTTCAAAGATAGTTTTAAAAATGGAAATGAGTATTAAATTTTTTTATTATTTTTTAAAATGAATCTATTTATATAAATGGTTATATTATTTAGACTTATGTTTGTCTGAGATTGGTTTGTAATCATCAATTTCATAAGTTTGTATATTTTCGAGTTAAAAACCGTCTATTGCAGAAATATGCAGGACTCTATCAAGATATTGTAAAATTTAGAATAATTTAAACAAAAATTTGTTTTCCTGATATACGAAGAGACCAATGATACTTTTCTCATTACAAATGAGCTGGCAACAGGAGTGATTTCTTAGGTCATGAGTACAAATAACGAAACATTTCATCACATTTAACACTGACAGTGTTTAAATACGCTGTCAGTTCATTTTCAATACTGCGGAACGTAAGTTTGTGCATTATCTGTAAAAGTAACAAGAAAAAAGTCTGAGACAATTAAAACTAGAATATGCACCCAAAAGCGAAGTTTATGGTAAATAATTTCTATTTAAATTAAGATAATATATACTTGTTTTTAATCATAAATTACTAAAAACTGTTCGTAAATAAATCATTTCGTAGATATTTTTTGAGACTGCTCACCGTGCTCTGTGTGTAGGTAGTAACAATGTCTCGACCTATTGTTATGCGTTATCCGTATATTAGAAAAGCTATTTTGAGTAATGACGCTTCTCTAAAATGAAGTCAAAGGACGGTGGATGGCTGCAGGAGGGACCTTCGGCTAGGGTCTTCTCCACTATGGTGAACACGAAATGTAACTAACTCGGAGAGGCAACGTCACGACGGTTCACGCACGGAGGCCCGGAGCGAGCCAACGCAGGCGGCCCACCCAGCCTGTCACACTGCAGCTCTCGGATTTATTAATATTTGTTCATGCAAGTAAAAACTGCTCTCGCGGCGGGGGACTTCCGTATGCTCCCGCCGCCATGAATATTACATGCGAATGAAAGCCCTGCCACTCTACATTCGCCTCTGCTGTTGGTCCATGCTGCCAGGCTACACCCCACCTACCCCCCCCTCACATCCTGCCCACAACTATCTTCCACACATGAATGCCTCCGCACTATTAGTACAAATTCTCTTATAACGTCCACAACTGTTTTCCTCATAAAAAATATTTTTTATTAAACATAATATGTATAAGACAAATCGGGGATAGGTTGTCTTTTTATATCAGGTCAAGGCTACCTGATAAACTTTGTCAAAAAAGTAGTTGCAAACTGCGTATGACCACGTGTATGGCGGGGGGCAATAAACTTAACTAATTCCGGAAACAAGCAAGGGATCATCCCATCAATTCCGATCAAGGGTACAAGGGCAATGACGGATTTAATATGTATAAAAGATATTCTTAATGAAAATAATGTAATTATTTTTATTACCTTATAGAAATATATTTTTAATTAATTTTATTGCGAACATAATGTTACTAGATTGTGTGACCAAAATAGGGTTTTAAAAGTGAGGAAAGAACGGTGCGTTGTCGGGTTTTATGTTCCAGGAAAGAACGGTGCGCATCAGACAGGTAGCGAAAGTGTGAGCTACAGGACAACAGTACCGCGTTCTATCCTATCGCTTTTTGCTTAAACTACCTAATATCAGTGAGTTCGTAGTCAAATGATCTTTATTTAAATATATATTTGAACGAGGGGATAAATTGAATTGAAAAATTTAAAGAGATGGTTTAATTATTTTAATTAACCCATCCGTCACTCAAAAAATACCTTCGTAAGGAAAACTGATGGGTAAATGAGTTAAAACATTTTCTATAATTTTTTGTATTTTGATAGATAGAAAAATTGAACACGAGGTTTAAAAAGAATCTATTGCTTTTTGAAACCGATAGTAGGTGTATACAACTAACACATTAGCCTGAAGTAGGCCACAACCGGATGCTCTCGCTCAGCAGCCGTAACGTTCTTAGATCCTCCTACAGAAACGCGTTTTGTCAAGGACAAACAAGTAAACTAAATTATTATTTTCGTGAAGTATATTGATGGGCTACTTTCGACTAATTTGTCGATACTGGATAGTTGGGGCAATGCCAGGGGTTTTCAGCGGTATTTTTTGTTGTCCAATGAACCGGTCATGGCGTAGCCAGAATAGGGAAACAGGCAATTCTACTCCTTTTGCTATATGACTAGCACTAATTTCATATTTTATCACGCAGCGAGGTTCAAACAGGATTTTATTCATACTGTTCCTATGAATTTCTCCATGCAGAATTGTTAATGCAAGTTCTGAATCGATTGTGGAATCAGTTAATCAAATACTTATTTGTGTTATTTCAAGCTGTTGAAACCGTTTCTTAAATATTAATTAATTTATAATCCTCTCCTATATCAACATTATGTCCCAACAAGTATATCCCTGTTATTTCGCAAGGTACTTCTGGGCATAAATTTCAAATGATTTTTATTCTTGAACAATAATGTTGATTAACAAGAATGAACCTCAATAATAATGAAATTCTTACATCCTTTCAAACGTTCTAGCTACCGTAGTTGATAAGTAGCTATCTCACAGTTGGTAAGAAAGTCACTTATTAATGACTTCATTCTCATTCACTGAATAACGGTAGAGCATTCCTCAATTGGAATGTTATATAAAAAACACAATACGATACTACAAAAATAATTATCTTAAAATTAATGGAGTAATTCAATCTTACTTAATAATAGGCGTTGTTTTCGCTATTGCCTTCCTCAGCTCTGCGCTGCTGGAACGATGCCTTCGAAACGTTATTACTACTGGGATGTACATACGACACTGACCTCTCCAGTGACTGGCGTGAATCATTTACACGGTGCAACTGGCATCCAGTGACTGGTGACATCCAGGGGTACGTCACTAGCTGCGTGTGTTTCAGCCTTTAGTGAGTGATAGCCCTCAAAAATCACTAAATTCACACGACGATTCTCGAATGCGATTGAAGGTTCAGACGTTTGACGTCTTCTTCCTTTCTCTCTTTCTATTTCTGATCACGTTCATTCTCAGTATTGAACGTGAGAATATGTTGCGAATCTCCTACTGGAATCTTAGTCACAGTGGCATTGCTTGCCACTATATTCCATTTGTTTCCATGACACACACAATGCAGGGTGTGATGAGTGAATAATTGGAGACGAATACGTGAACGAATTCATGTTACAATTGGCGACGAACATTGACGTGCATTGGACGGCTTAAAACCTGGACGGGGTAGGAAATCTCGCCCAGACGTCCATAAAACTAAGACAAGTCTGGGGAACGCGGACGAATGCGGCAACTGTAAATATACCTGAACTTCTGGATCGGATGACTTTTTAATATGCAATCTAGTTACTCTAAAATATATTTCTAATATAAATTTACCTTCCATGGAAATCATGTTTAACATCTAACACCTTAAATTATGTTGCATAGTTAATTACAATATATTAAAAATAAATGACTCAACGTTCATTAGAGTCCATTTTGGAATACGAATGGTCACATATCAAAGAAATATAAAAGTACATCATTGTTTTAAAAAACAATAATACAATAATAGAACTTTATGATTCTGTAATTTCGCGTTTAATTCCAGAATTTACGTACACAACCGTACAGGTTTATCAGTGAAACTACTAACTATTTTGGATGTTAATTTACTCGTAACCCTTGTGCATAAACTAGCATTTCAACCTTGACCTTACTCACTTCTACCAGTCATTAACCTTGAAAAGTTTGTAACATGAAATTTAAGTGATATCAAAGTATAGTATATCACAACGTTCACCGGAAGTTCGGATGCTAATTTCAGTATTAGTATATGTATATTAATTATGTATATATTCTTACTCTATCCCAACGTTACACGGGGTACTCCACTCAATAACATCCCATGGTTTGCTATGTTTACCAGGACGATGATTGACGGGGAGTATTAAATAGTGAACGGGTGAATTAAATGAGGGACTGATCCGGCTAAGTGTAATTGACATTCAAAATTACACGTGCACGTTGATGTTCAAATATGAAATCGTATAATTTCGTACCTATTATGCTAAATAGTAGCGCGATGTTTTGTGTCGAAAGATTCTCCGTTTTCACCATATTTATTGCAGTGTGTTTGCAGTATATGTATATTATCTTCTTTCGAATCTTTGTTAGGATTTCCTACAGGATTCATTATCTACCTCGTGTATATTTTACTTCTACAAACGGACTGGCTTGTCATAATTCCAAGTATTTTCTTTCACAATTACGTAAATTCGTGTTTTGGAATAACTACCCGTGTACCTTGTCATGTTAATAAATGATTTAAATAACAACACCCCTTCATGCCACACTAGACAATATGGAAGAGTTTTGAGACTTTTTTACAGAATTATTTCCTCATACATAGCATTTAAAATGAATAAATAATCATTACTCTTATGGTTTATGTTTGTTTTTCTCAAGAACGGTACGACGTACGATCATTTTTACAAAAATACTTCTTTAGAGATTTAGCTGTTGTAGTGAAAGTAAATGTCACTATGAATAGTCCAGAAATAGGGTTCCATTTTAAATTGTTTCCACCTAAAGTTTTTGTTATATCACCTCTTGATTGTGAATTACTATGGTGGAAATAATTTAATGAAACACTACAACGAATTCCGTGGAGAAGCTTTGAGAATACAGTAGAAATTAAATGGCAGTTTTTTTATCATTAGAAAACGTATCAATAAATTATTCGCATAATCCAAAAGCACAAGTACTTGAAGTAGTTTTATTGTATTACTCCTGTTCAAATTTTCGTAGAGGTTTAAGGTACAACAGTTCACACATTGGCCAGAGTTTCATTCGCACCAGCGAAGTAACCAGACCCTGAGGCAATGTGTATGTGACAGGCGTGACCAGCTGACACTCGTTGCAAATGAGGACGGAACGCGGGAGAAAGGCTTTCGCTGTTTTCCCAAGTGGCGAAGACAGAGTTGATGGAACAAAATTATCAAGCGCAGAGAAATGAAAGGCAATCGTTTGAGAAATACACTGGGTGGCAATGCATTTATTTGATTTCTGCTAGAGTAACACATGAACTTCAATATTTTTTTTCTAGAAAGTGAATTTTCTTGTCCAGATATTTTAATAGTATTCTCAAAATTATACATTTTATGAACAAATGAAAATATGTTCATCTAATGACGAAGTATATTCTTTTTTGAATCACATCTAGAAAAGAACTTTTGTTTCCGTTTAATCCTACAAACCTGTTTGATAATTTCACGAATTGCTCAGATTTCCATTTCTTTATTGTTTTAATAAAAATATCACATCACTTAACAAATATATAATTTTTTAATTTATTGACTACTTATTTACATTTCATATTGGGATTTTTGACGAAGATAGTACTGTTAAGAGTAAGTAAATTTTGCAATAAACATCATTTAAAAATATCTAATAATCGATTTTTCTTCCAATCGGTTTTTCATGGAATTGCTCAACAACATACTAAGAAGTTCGTCGAACATAGAAGAAAATCTGTAATAATTAATGTGAATTCTATGAAGTTCTTCTACAATCGATATTAATAGTACTTGATTAATTCAATGTTATTGATGGAACAAAATACCTGGAAAATATAAGATCGTGGTTTCGATGTGGAAGATACGAAACGAAAAAACCCTCTCACTTGTGATGATCAATATCATTGGTGTGTTTGTAAGAGATCATTACTGATGGCTGTTGATAAGACCACGACAATCAAGTGTGCTTATTGCTGCATCTGACATTGTTTATTCTATTGATTTAAGAATAAAGTTGAAGATTTTCTTAGCCAATTGGAACTTTGTTGAAAGACAATATTTACATTAAAAATAATACATGTTTATACTATAAAATAAACCTTAAAAATCTTTATTGAAATACATAAAGTTTATATTTGTTTTTTATTAATAATACTTTGTCTTGTAAGATGGTATTGTAATCGCTATTTATGTTTAGGAAAGAGATGGAAACGACATGCAGAAAATGAAATAGTATGCAGATAAAATTACACAGGACACATTGAGATAATCTAAGGGACACGGAAGCTAATATTCCATCTGAGCTGTACCTCGATATTTCTTGTGACACCATTGTGTTATAAACACACCCGCCACAAAATAATATAAAGATGTAAAAATACATTATTTTGCTCTAAATCCTCAGATATTTGAAAAGATCTTTAAAAATGTAATTCGATGGGAGCACTTGGTTGAGGTAAATAATAGAAAGGAAGGTCACATCTAAAACTTTCAATCAACGTCACACTTCTGAAAATACGTTTTTATACTATTAGTATTTTCTGAATTTTTCACAATTTTGATAAAGAACAATTGTGTTTTAAAGCAAAATGAGTAGGTCTGATCCATTTAAATAAACCATAGGATTGATCCATTTAAAGAAAAATGTAGTTAAATTTTTTTCTTAAAATATCTAATTTTGAATGCATTCGGTCTTTTACAAATTGCCAAACAATCAATTATAGTATTAGTTCATAAATTGTAATTAATGGAGCGGACTTTGTTAAGTAATTAAACATCATTCAATATACTTCTCTCGCACTAAAATGGAAATAATCTCATCTATCTCATTTACCATAATTAACATAATTGTTTCAATAATTTTTTCTATTTTTGGCGCTCGTTCAATAGATGTAATTTTATTTTCAGATGGCGCAAAAGGGAATCAGCTGTTCACGCGGTTTCTATTAAAATGCGCCATAGTTGTTCAGATGTTTCATATTTGTATTAAAAAGTAGATCAGTGAAGAGTCTTTTGTCTTCATTGTTTTACATTTGTTGCTTTTCATTTATTGTCGGTCATTATTATGGTGTTTTGTAATGTGTAAATTGTATCCAAATATCCAAATCAATGTCCTCCAATTATATCCACCCAAGTACCCAATTCTATATTCACTTCCGAAACTAACGCCAGTGAAGTCATGAGAATCATCAGCTCATTAAAAAACAAATTTTCAACAGGCGTAGATGATATACCTGAGATTATTGTTAAATTTTCGACCCATGCTATATTAAATCCACTCATAAATATTTTTAATAGTTCTTTATCGGAAGGGGTGTTTCATAAAACATTTAACAGAGCTAAAGTGAAACCTTTACACAAGAAAGGCAACAAACTTAATATTGGAAATTACCGACCAATATCTCTACTACCCACTTTCTCAAAAATCCTAGAAAAATTGTTCTATAAGCGTCTTCTAGATTTTTTATCAAAAAATAACATTCTCTCTGACGATCAACACGGTTTTAGGAAATCCTTTTCCACTACAAGCGCCATATTTTCCTTCTTAAACGATGTTACCACATCTCTAGACAGTGGAGAAAATCCTCAGGGTGTTTTTCTTGACTTATCCAAAGCATTCGATGTCATCGATCACGGAATTCTCCTTACCAAATTGCATTCTTTAGGCATTCGTGGACTTCCACATCAATGGCTAACTTCTTATTTAAAAGATAGATATCAACAAGTAGAAATATCCTATACTAAAAATAAAATACTTGAGCGTTGTCTTTCAGAAACAAAGCCACTTACTTGCGGAGTACCCCAAGGATCAATTCTCGGCCCTATACTCTTTTTATTGTATGTGAACGACATGTCATCATCCACATCAGATTGCAAAATGGTTCTTTTTGCTGATGACACTAATTTACTATGTAAACACGCCAATGCTCAAAAAGTTTTGTCTAACCTTTCGACTTGGTTCCATGCAAATCGTCTCATTGTAAACACTGACAAAACAGTGTCTATGTCATTTCACAATAGTATCACAAAATCTTTACCCCAGGTTTCTCTTTCTTTAAACGGAACACAATTAAAAACTGTTACGAATACAAAATTCTTAGGTCTTCATATTCAAGACAACCTCAAATGGAATTGTCACGTTGACAATCTTAATTCCTATGTAAGCAAATTGTGTTACGCATTCCGGAACTTAGTTAACGCAGTTAGTCCACTTATTTCCCGTTGCGTATATTTTGCAAACGTGTACTCCCATTTACGTTACGGCATTACCTTCTGGGGTAATTCCGGTCAGAGTATTCAAACTTTCAGAATTCAGAAGAGGATAGTTCGGATAATTTGTAAATCTCACCCCCGAAACTCTTGTAAACCTTTATTCAAGGAATTAAATATCTTAAAACTTCCCTGCATTTATATTTATGAAACGGTCTTGTTTGTTAAGACCGAATTATTGAAGCAGCACCCTT